>CAUYPK010035082.1:0-72247 GCA_963574355.1 Loris lydekkerianus | reverse complement strand
CAATGTCAGAAATCCTTTCTTCTGCTTGCTCCATTCTGTTACTGAGGGATTCTACTGTGTTTCTAAGATCTTTAAGGGATGGAACTTCTTGTCTCAATGTGTCAAAATCTTTGGTCATTTGGTCTTTGAATCCGTTGAATTCTTGAGATAACTTCTGGAATTCTAGTTCAATCTTATTTGCTATCCAGATCCTGAATTCAATTTCTGACATCTCAGCTATTTGTTTGTGCATGGGGTCTTGTGCTGTGTCTGCACCATTGATGCTTGGGGGAGTTGATCTACTCTGATTATTCATATTGCCATAGTTTTTCTGTTGATTTCACCTCATGATTGTTTTTCACCATTGCCTCTGGCTTTCCTCAGAGTTGGGGAGGTGTCTGTCCAGGATTAGACCCCAGCAGGATCACGCTGTTGTTGCTGGATCTTTGTAGGGAGTGACCCTGTATAATTCCTCTGTGGCTGCTCTAGCTAGGGAGTTCTCGTTGTGGAAGCAGCTCCGGTGTGTGACACACCCGGATCCAGCTACAGGGCTGGGGGTTGTGCGCACGGTTCTGGGAGTACCTGGCGCCCAGTGACTTTGGCACAGAGAGCCCAAGGCTCCAGCAATCTCTGGCCAGGAGAAGGGCTCTGTGCAGAGGTAGGGAGGGCTTCAGAGGGTACACAGCTACCAGAGTCCCTTGTCAGATGAACGAGCTAGTGTGGAGGCTGGGAGGACACAGGAAGGAGGATGTAGAGTTGTGTGGCTCCCACTGCTCCTAGTCAGGGAATGTGGAGGCCCGGTGGGTGTGGGTCACTGGTCTGGGTCATTGCACAGCTCTTATGGAGGTCTGGGCGGCACCAAGCCCAGGAGTTTGAGGTTGCTATGAGCTGTGACGTCACGGCACTCTACCTAGGGCAACAGCCCAAGGCTCCAGTGTGCCAAAACCGTCTCACTCTGCCCCTAAGGATTAAGGCTGTAAGGCAGCTCACTTTCCGCCTTTAGGCTGCTCAGTCACTAGGTTACTTTGTCCCGCCCAATCCTTGGTCTGGGACCCTGAAGGCGGAGCTTGCTGGAGCAGTTCTTTCACAATGGCTTACTTCACCCAGCTCAGTGGCTCATTCTGGGGCCGTAGACAATGCCCAACGTTCTCCACACTCCTGCTCAAGCTCTCCCCAAGGCAGCTCAACTGAGTGCCAAGTTTAAGAACGCCTAAACAGTTTACAGGTAAGGCCTTTTTAGTTTGCAGTCTCACTGCTGCTTGTACTCACGGTTGCTGGCGTGATTAGGTCGATCGAACACACATAGCCACTTGCCAGTTTTCCACTGTTTTTGTCCTCCTCATGGGGTCCAGAAGTCCCTTGCTGGCTCCCTGTATCCTCAAAGGGATGATCATAGGTAGATCCCACTGGCCAGAGATGCCTGGAGTCTTGTCTCCCCAGACTCGCCGTGCCCAGTTACAGGGAACCTGTTACTTGGCCGCCATCTTTAATCCAATCCTTGTGAGAGGATTCTTGTGAGAGGAAGAGCCAATCCATGTGTCAAGCTTCATTGTGGTTTTAGGTTTACAAATTACCAAAGCCCCTCCCCCACCCTTCAGCAACCACTACCCCCCATCAGCCGTCAGCAATGAAACAAGACCCTCTACCAGCAAAAAGTTAAGGACTCATCGAAGGCTGAGGTGATTGTTGGCAATGTTGGTTTTTAGCAGTGAAATTTTTTAAATTAAGGTTATGTGCATTTTAAAAGATATAATGTTATTGCATACTTAATAGACTTCAGTATAGTATAAATATGACTTTTATATGCACTGGGAAAGCAAAAACTTAATATGACTTGCTTTACTGTGATATTCTCTTTATTGCGGTGATCTGCAACTTGAACCCATGACATCTCCAAGGTATTCTTGTACTCTCAAGTACATCTCACGCACAAATATGGCAAAATTGAGACAAGTTTCGGCTATAAGAGGTTTGTATACAGGTGACCCTTGTGGGGTTCTTTGAACATCCCAGCTTATTTGAAACTATCTTTTGGAAGTGAGAAAATGTCAAAATTTCCTACACTTACATAGAGAATAATGTATCTCTAAGCTGAACTTTAAAAGTTGTAAATTTAATACAGGTAAAGAATTTTTAAAGGTTCTAACTTTTGAATGGGAGTGGGTGAGTGTGATGGTCCTGAGGGAGGGAAGTTGGCCTTGGTTCAAATGTGAAGTGAGCAGGAGCCAATTTAAGAATTGAAGTTGGAAATAAAGAGATGAATGTAGAGGACTTTGTGAAGAATCAAGCATCAAGATTTCATTCTAGGCTGTCGTGAAGAAAAAGCTCACAGTGAGATAAAGCACTGTAATTCAGATAATGCTCATTGTGTTTGCATAGCTGACCAGCAGAGAAGAGTTGTGAAGAGAGGATGAGTAGTTATATTTTTGTTATAAGTAGCCTGCCTCATTCTCCATTGTTGTTGAGAGTGGTGTATTCTTGGATATCATGGAATGCGGTGCTGTTTTAGAACTGTAATGATGCAGGAATAATAGAGAAAATTGAGTGTCCAACGAATGCATCTGTTAGTGGTAGTTATATTCATGGCAACAGAGGAAATTTTCTTGGGTTTTGTTATAATTAGAGTAGGAATAGTGGAATTGAAAATTTCTATAATGCTTTTTATCTTAACAGATAGTGCCAAGATGTGGAGGAAGATTATTTCTATTGTTTTACTGTTTAAAATGATGTTTCCTCTTTTGGCATCCTAAAATACATTTTCTTATTTTAAGATCATATAAAGGATAGATTTTTATGTGAATCAACCTGTTTATAGCCATCACTAAATTCACATTATTGAAAAAATAGAAATTAATTTAATAGAACATATAGGTTGGCTGAGAGTAATGAGGTTCTTGAATATCTATCAAGTTTTAAGTAGTTGGAAAGTCATAATTTTGGCAGAATTAGGTTTCTTTGCTACCTGGAGTAAATTGTAATAGTCCATATATATCTAAAAACCTTTACAAGAGTTTGCTCTTTGAATAATTAAATTAGAATTACAACTCCAGGGGCTACAATTATCAGTTGCTTTCAGGTTAATCTCATGTTTTCATGTGCTTAAGTCTTGACTATTTCTACGATAGTTTTCAACTTTTTAAGAGGGGCCACGTATCTTAAAATACCCCTGAACATATATATTTTTTTCTTTCTTTTTTTTTTTTAAGTTTCTGGCTGGAGCTATGTTTGAACCCACCACCTCTGGCATATGGGGCGGGTGCCCTACTCCTTTGAGCCACAGGCGTCGCCCCCTGAAATATATTTTTATAACACAGAGACATTGTAAAAGTACACCTTTCTTATTATATAAGGGTGTGTACTTTGTTTTGAATTTGTTCTCTTAACAATGACCTAAATTTGAAGCTTATTTAGCATCTGAATTTTTGATTGTTTCAAGCATGTTTTCTTTATTGTCCAGTTGTTGGAAGCAAACGTGTACAGTGACCTAATTATGCCAGATGGCATGAAAAGGCCTCGCATGTGAAGCATTTAGAATCACGATTTAGAGTTCAGCGTGCAGCTTCCACAGCGAATCCACCATTGTGTGGTTGCACAGTCCTGTGGTCTTTGTCAGACATGGGAATATGCCCCGTAATTAGACACAGACATTACAAGAAGACACACAAAAAATTAAAGTACTTCAAGATCTTCCTATTGCAAATGGTGAAAAAGAAGTAAAACTTCACATGTACACACCTGAGTTAACTAAGTGTCCTGGAAAACTTGCAGTAAGTGTACACAGAAGAAGAGAATGTGATTGTAGTACAGTGCTCTAACACAGGTAAAGGTGATCAAGCAACTCATGAACCCACTTTTATAGTTCACAACTGCAAAACTTCTATAAATGTTTTTTTAAAAACTAAGAAACAAACTTCAAGGTCTCTATATTCTCTAGAAGAAAATAAACTTTATGTGGATAAGGAAGAAAAGAAAGGACCAATAGTTGATGTGAACTCCTTGTATCATTGGTAAGACCTTTCTTTCCTGTAATTATTGGCCACATAAATTATAAGCTCTGGGGCAAAATTGAGTTAAAGCAACACAAGAATTGTTTGGGAATCTCTTAATGGTGCCAGAAGTTATTCCAGCAGTTCTCTTTGGGCAGGAAAAATGGAAACAGAATGGACCATTGGAGAAAAAGATTATTTAATTGAGAGTAGGTCTCTTTAGGCAGATATAGTCAGTATTATCTTCAAACCATAAAACTTAGCACTGGAACACACACACACACACACACACACACACACACACACACACACACACACCCCAATTCTGAAGGGCAAAATAGATGCACTAGCTTTTGTTTAAAAAGAACTTTTTAAGAAGAACGAACATAGTGGAGAAGACATTAGCAGGAAAGTGTGAGCTCATTGAGTGGAAAGTATTCTAATTATATGGTTAAAATACTTTTAAAAAAGTCTCAATAGTTCTGTCACAGGACTTTGAAGAAAAATATTTTTTGGTTTCTACCACACGAAAGGCATTGAGAAACCAGGGAAGTAGATGTGGTGTCTGCCAGTTCTGCATAGCAGAGAAGAGAGGGAGAGATAGTGGTGAGATGTGCCGCAGATTTCCAGGCTCTTTCCGCAGGGGTAGGAAGTGAATGTAGAGAGCTGGGACACTGAGTTCCGCTCAGAAGCCCGACCTTTATTTCCACAAAATCTCTTCTGTTCTGACCATGCGAGTGTTACTGGGGTGAGACCTAAAGCTGTGATGAAAAACTATTTTTGTCCCCACAGAAGTGATGCTAGAACCATTGTAATGCTTTTCACTCTGGTTATTCCCCCAAGTCTATAAACTGTATACGTAGGTCAGAAATCTAATGAAAAAAAGTGGTTATAATACATTGTATTGAGGACTTTTAGCCTCTCACTTATGCAGTGGCCCTTATGTGAGGAGGAGAACTGGTCAGTCAGGCTGGGTCAGCAAAAGGAACCAGTGGGCTGTACACCCCTCTCGCCCCCATTGTTGAGGCCATGTGCTCTTGGGGGATGGGTCCCCCCAGGTGAGCTTGGACAAGGGCAGTGGCCTTCATCTTTTGGAGCTGCTGCTGGGTAGTGATGGGGGAGGCAAGGCTGAACCATCGGACGTCTGCCTTCTCCATGAGCAGGCAGTGCACTTGGGGTGTGCGGATTGCATTTACTGAAGTTTGGCCTCCTTCAGGAGGAATAAGTCGTTAACACCAGGCACTTCTTGTGCCATCTGGGTTTTTCTTCAGTGTCCTACTCCAGTACTTCTTTGGCATCATCTAAGAACTATTTAATTGAGTGTTAGTGACTCTGGTTGTCTCTGGGGGCCCTAAATTGGCTGCTTTTTATAGCCATCCTTGCCTGACCTCACCTGTGTCAACAGCAGGGGGTATCACCCAAGGTGCCGTGCGCGTCTCAGAGATAGGTACTGGCGTTCTTAAGCATTTGCTGGTATTGTTCCAGCAGCCTTTGCTAGACTGACCTCTGCCAGCGGCCCTCTTGCCTGAAAGATCACTCGAGACAGAAGTAAGATCCAAAAGGTTTTAACGCTGCGTGTGAACGAGAGCGTGTCTGCAAGTCCCTGGGTTCTGCAAGTAGAGGGGAGAACTGTTCATTTTACTTGGATTGAGAATGTGGGGCTGAGACATGAAGATAATCAAAATATAGACTTAGACTGGAGTAGAGTATTTCGGAGAATGGGTTGTGACCTAGGCATTCCCCTTCCTTCAATCTTCGCCCAGGCAGATGTCTTCTGGGAACCAAAGAGGCTGTTAGCTTCAACTGTTCACTCTCCTGGCCTGTTTAATGGAGAAGGTTCCCCCTGAGCCCCTCCTCTCAGGTGGTGGTCCCATTTTTTTGGCAATGAAAATGCATTTGCCATGACATGGAATATCAAATTTTCATATTTTGTAGCTCTAGGACTCACTAAAATAATATACCTATTAATAATTAGACTCCTGTTTTTATGTAGGAATAGGCACTGAAATAATCATGGAGCAGGTCAGAGTGGAAACATGTTGAATTACTTCTGATATTGAAAAGTGGTGAGATTTTTAGGGTCATTGTATTTGAAGATGATGGTTCTGAGTATGTTGGGAGAATGATAGTTTTAAGAGACCATGGCTTGAACTGATTGATGTAGGCTCTGTATGTTACAAGAAGTGTTTAAAGATTTACAGCTGGTATTTCTAGGATCTAAACTATGCAATTCCTTAGAATTGAGAGTTCCCAAAATGAAGTGGATTCATCTGGTTTACTAAAAAACAAGTCCTCTGGAATCTGACCCTGTAAAGTTGTAGACAGGAAACATGGCCTGATGTTGAAACACAAGAAGGTACTTCCTTTTCCTCTGCCCTGTACCTTCTCCAGGATGATGATAATACTATCCCCCCCTATCTTTCTATTTTTTCCCCGTTTCGGCCTTCTTTTGTATATAAAAAAATTTATATATAAAATCAGTTTTCTGTTTCAGCAAGGTCACTTGAGACCATGCTTTTCCTCTAGTGATACTACTGCCATTGTGCAAACAGTTTGGACTTGTCTGGTTTGAAGGAATTGTTTCAGAGCCAGTTTATGAGCTGCACAAGAAAATTTGTCTCTCTCTGCTGGTATTCTTTAGTTCATTTGTTTACTACATACTTAATCTGAAAGTGTCCAACGGTGATTTCAACTCCAGTGAGCAAGGATTTGCTACCACTGCAAATATTTAGCCCTTTAATAAAATTCTTCAAATTCAAACAGAGGAGTTTTAAATATTTTAAACAAAGATGCCGTCAATACAACAACTTTGGAGAGGACTGAATGTGCAGACTCTAACAGAGTTAAGAATACAGTCTTAACATTCTGTGGCTTTGGGGCAAGAAAGAGATCTTTCATACTTATGACCTTATTTGACCTTCAAAACAACCAAGAGACAAAAGACGGGAGGGGCAATAAAGGAAAGGCTCAGTAAGCTCTCACCTAACAGGTACAGGGTACAAGGTAGGGTGTATGGCACACCTCCTGGGCGAAGGACTCAAGCGCAGCTCAGACTTCACCTTCCAAATGGAAATAGTGTTGCCTAATTGTATGTACCCTTATTAATCTGATATTTAAAAAGAGGGAGAGAGATAGGAAAAGTAGCTATTCTTGTCTCCCTCACTTATGTGAAACTTGAGGCTCACAGAGGTTGGAACTAGTTTGCATTGGTATTTCAAACTCCATAGCTCTTTCCATTTTAGCAAATTTACCCAATCTCTACTCCTCATTTCTTCATTTTTTAAATAACTAGATTGGCTGAGAAGGCTACCAAGGTGTGTGTGAACCTTGTAATCCTCTGATGATTTTGACATCTTTCCTCCTTTCTACAATTTTAGATGCCCCTGACGCTAACCCAGGACATGTGGACAGAGCAATCTGTACAGCATCAACTAGAGTGAATGCCCACATTGAACTTTCAAATCCAGCCTGACGTACATGATCCCTTTCAACTGTTAGTCCCTCCAAAAAGCTTTCTAGAATTTCTTCAACCCACATTGCTTTCTCTTGCTAGAATTATTATTGTACTTAGAATCTAATCAGGCTGTTTTAAGTTTAAAGTTTAAATATTTTAACGTTTTTACTCTTTTGCACCTTTTGCCTTCCCCACCAGCGGGAGGGCAGGACCACTTACAAGTTGAACTCAGTACTGGACACAGTTGAATTGTTGGTAAATATATTCCTTTTAGTCAGGCTAAGCTGTGCTTCAATGACAAATTAACATAAGAAAAGTTTTACATGCATTACACATTTGATGGGTGAGTAGATGGCTCTTGGGGACTTGATGGTGGCTCCATCTTGATACTGCTGTGCTATTCAGAATACATGGACTTTTTAATTCCTGCAGAAGGGGATTTTTGTAGAGAGGTGCTGCAGGGACACTCGTCACCTTTTTATAGCCCTCTATTCAGGATGAGTCGCATGGCCTTGCGTGGTAGTGCTGAGGGCTGAAATGTGCCCTTTCCCTCCCCAAATCCGTCCTGTGAAGCCCTAACCCCCAACGTGGCTGTATTTGGAGATAGAGCCTAAAAGGAGATGATTAAAGTTAAATGAGGCTCTCCAGGTGGGGGGCTCTGATGTGATTGGACAGTGTCCTTAGAAGGAGGTCACTCTCACCCCCCACTCACACAAAGAGGTCGTGTGAGCATGTGGCCAGATGGTGGTCAACCGCAAACCAGAAAGAGGGACCTCACTAGACCCAACTGTACCTTTATCTTGGGACTCTGGCCTGCAGAACTATGAGGAAATAGACATCTATTGTTTAAGCCACCCCGTCTACGGTATTTTGGTGTGGCAGCCATGCCTGATAGTCAGGGAGCTGGAGGATGTGGAGAAACAAGTGGTTCTTTGGTGAGCAGTGAATGTTCCTACCCCAAGTATCAAGGGAGTGGACAAGAAGACTGACATGGTTCCTTGCTCCAGGGATGTAAAGGAACCTGTTAGCGTTATTTGTGGTTTTTAGTCTTTCTACACAACTTGCAACCAAAACCACAGGTAATTATTAGCTTTGAGAGCTGTATACTTGGAAGAGACACAGAAAAAAACAGAAAGCTTAACCAAATGAGGCATGCATTGCAGTTTTACATACTGCTGTAGGCTGGAAGTGTTTTTGTTCCTTTCATTGTCTCTTTGTAGACAGCAGTGAAACTTAATATAGAAAATTTCTCTCAATATAGTTGTAGAAGTAAACATTGGGGAAAATAGGCAATTATGTTCATCATTTTGGGAATGATTAGGTTGCTTTAGTAATAATTACTTCCTTTTCACACAAGTCTTTTTAGACACATCTCTGCTAATGGAACTTAAATGTGATCTCACTATCTAGCGCTGGGATGATGTCGTGATTTGTGTTGTTTGGCCCCAGGGAAAAGCTACAGGGAATTGTGATGTGAATATCATCAGGACAATACTGTACTTAGTAATTTTTCTTTTTGCACTTTAAGAAAAGTAAAGATACATATATCACAACCTGGAAGGCTTGACTATTGAAATGTTCAAATCATTGTAGAGGTGAAGAAAATAGGCAGCTCAAATGTGATCATTTCTTTAGAAAACACGTCCAGTGAAATCTTAAGTGTCATGCTTGAGAGTTTTTTTCCCCTTTTGTATGTTACTTTAGAAACCATTTTTTTTTTTTTCCCCTAGTGTAACTTTTAAAATACCATTTCAAAAATGAAAGTAGTTGTGT
The DNA here is from genome assembly GCA_963574355.1 of Loris lydekkerianus. NCBI lineage: Eukaryota > Metazoa > Chordata > Mammalia > Primates > Lorisidae > Loris > Loris lydekkerianus. Next base: position 63,055 of record CAUYPK010035082.1, on the reverse strand, counting down.
GGAATTCCTTGAAGCCCATGGTTTGGCTTCAGCAGGTTTTAAACAAATACACTGTCAGAAGTCAATGTGGATACATTTCTAGCAGTTAATGCTCTGGTCACAGTGGATAGTTTGTAAAATCAATAGCCTGAAATATCAGAGGATTATGGTTGTATCAAATACCCCAGATGCCTAAGGTTGTTTTAATTAATCTAATAAAAGAAAGCTGGGTGGATTTTTTAAAAACCTTGCCTATAAATACTGTTCTGCTCAAGCCAAAGCAGAACTTTTTTTTACAAGTTCTTTTAGAAATCTGGAAGTACCGTATATCCTCGAGTATAAGCCGAGTTTTTTCTGGCACAAGCTTATACTTGAGGATATACGGTATTTAAGTGTTTTCTCCTTCTTATGAGACAATGCCTGCTCCTCAGCCAGTACTCTCATTGTACAGCATTCGTTATGACAATGGCCTTAGAACAAGTCCATCAAATACGGTGCTCTAGTTGCATTAGTGATGGGACTTAAAGATTTGGAACATTTTTCTTATTGGTACATAGAAAGAAACATGTTTAATTTTGTAGAACAGGGGCACTGAAGAGCTCTCACGAGATTTTCCAGTTTAATTTGGAGCCATAGTTGACCCACAGGCTAGAAGAGCACCATTTTGCTCAAAGAGTGAACTGGAGTCACTTTGCCCAAGTGGAGATGTGTTTCTACCCTAGTGAAGAGATTTTTAATCAGAGCAAAGGAGCTGAGACAGAAGTTTGGGATAATCCAACCTATTACTTAAGGTCAGTGCTTCCCCTATAAGGGAACTCTTTCTGGTTCTTAAGAAAAGAAGTTAAAAGATTTCCAAAAATGGGATCCAGATTTCTTAATCAGATTCATAATACTAAGGGTGTGGCATTTATTTGCCAAAATGTAAGGTTTTGTGCCACAATGTTCGTGTGATGTGCTTCTGGATGTGGATGGAGATGAGGATGGCACCTGCCCAGGCGGAACAGTTTAGAGGATATACCTGTGTGGTATGGTTTGATGGGCTATCATGTGACTTCACGTCCCAGCTTGGTGTACGCAAAATCTGCATCTTCTTGACAGGCCTGAATAATTTGAGATCCTGTTGATAATCAGATGTAATTGCTTATAATTCATTTTATTCTACAAAGGAGCCTTTAAAGAGTCATTATTATTTTCGGGAATGCAGCACTGCCTTTTTGTGTGTACAGGTTAGCAGAAAAGGGCTTGCCCAGGGTTGTGTCAAGAAAAAGAGGCCCACTGTGGTCATCACTGACTGAGTTGGTGCAGGTCAGGTCGTGAGGATAGAACTGGACAAGACATGGCACTGTGGAGTCTAGTCAAGCCGGCAGATGTCTGAGGAATACTGGCCTTCATGGGAGACCTTTCCACCACAGCTGTCCTCAGCCTGCCCTGGAACCTTCATAAAATCAAAATTTGGGCACATAAGTGATTATTAGCAATTAGTCCATCCTTTCAGTTTTATTGATGGGCAAACTAACATCTAGAGAGGTAAATTAATTTGCCTAACAGCTTATATCGAGTTCATGGCAGGTGAAGACTAAAACTGAGGCTTTCTGGTGCCACGTCCAGTGTTCTTTTTACTGTTGCATCCTGGCTGCTGGGCCATCTCTTCTGGGAATGGAGGATACCCAAGAAACCATTGTTCTCTAACTTTGACAGAACAGATCTTTTCTCTGGTACCGGTCATAGGGAGTCCTGTGATCTGTGGTGCTTTGTTATCAGGCTGTGGAAGCTCATGGGGAGGGGAAGCACCATGTGCCCCACCGCTTATACTCCCTGGTCTTGGTCTTCTGGCACCAGACATGGCACCATGGCAGGACGGATCCTCATGTTCCCAAAGTAGAATCATCTGCTGCTTGAACATGGATATTGATGGGTGGAATTACTGTGATATGTTGTGCTTCTTGAGCAGAAGTAAAATGAAGTTTATAAAAGTACCTACCTTCCAACAACATTTATTCACTGAGCATTTCTTTACCAGCGAGAGCATTTCTGAGAAAACACAAATGTATTTAGCAAGATCTTAAGAACATCTTCTTTTTCTTTTACTTCTGTGTTTAACTGAAATATATATATGTTTTGTATGTCACCTTAAGTTGAATCCAAGACATTGTCTATTTAGTAACTGTGAGATTACTCTTTCTCTTGTTCAATAAACTCCGGTTTTTAAAGGAGGGGCCTGGGGGACAGGGCCTAATATTGACTGAGAGCCCAGTGGGTATTGGACACATGACTGTCGCATATGGACTCAGCCTCCGTTTCATTGTCTCTGTCCTCTCAGAAGCTCCATGAAAATGGGTGTTTTCAGTTCCATTTTATAGAAGAGGAAATAGGCAGAGAGAGAGGTTGAGAGTTTTGCTCATGGACACATAGGCAATAAGGGGTAAAGTGAGGATGTGACCCATGTCTGTCTACCTTCAGAAGCTGTGCCTTGCCATTGACTCAGCTGTGGTCGTTCTTGCACTACCTTTCACGGGCTCCACACGGACTGTGATTGTGTGGAAAGGTCAGTCTTCCATTCATACTGTGCTAATGCTGCTGGACATGTAGATGTCTTGGAGAAGCTTTGTGTTAGGGTGCCTCTCTGCTGTGACTGGATAACACCTGTTGAGAAAAGAGATCATTTGTGATGAACTTTTAAAATTTTTATTATTTTTCATTTATTTTTATACAGACAGGGTCTTCCTCTGTCAGAGTACAGTGGCCCAATCACAGCTTACTGTAACCTCAAACTCCCTGGACTTAAGGGGTTCTCCTACCTCAGCCTCCTGAATAGCTAGGGCTACAGGCACGTGTCACCATGCCTAGTTAATTTATTTTTTTATTTTTTTATTTTTGTAGAGATAAGGGTTCACTTTTGCCCAGGCTGATCTCAAACTTCTGGTTTCAAGTGCTCCTCCTGCTTCAGTCTCCCAAAGCGCTATATAATTACGGGTGTGAGCCACACTGCACCTGGCCTATTCATGTTGAACTTAAAAACTCCCTCCTGCTATTGATTTGAGAAAAAGTATACCCAACAGGCCTGTAATCATTCCATTGCATTTTTTTTTTTTTTTGTCCTTTGATTCTTCCTGATCATGTTTATCTTAAATATAATTTCTTCCCTTTCCCCCATAAATGATATACTTTATACTGATAATTCCTTTTTACACTTGAGGCAGTAAATGTTTATGAAAACATTTAGTCTTACTTTCTCCTCTTCTTCCTACGTCATCAGTATTTCTGTATTTACCAGTGTTTGAAAGATGTAAATTATTTAGTTGGAAGCAACCCAAAACTTTTTTGCTTTTGGAAAAGGAACAGTGAAGCTCCCCCTCTCTTTGCTCCTTCCTGTCTGGCCTGTCTTCCTTCCTTTCCCAGTTGGTGGTTGGGCTTGTGCTGAACTAGACCTGTTCCATTTCTCTGGAATTTCTCTCCCTGGTAGATACATTGAGTCATTTCCTTGTTTCAACTCTTGCCTAAACACAGTCCTGCTTACTCTTAGAAGAGTTAGAATGACTCAGGCTTCTATTTTATTTTGAGTTTTCCCTGAGTATAATCTCCAGGAGTATTTTTAAAAATCTATATTCCTTTAAGATTTAAGTTTTGTTTATATGCTTCTTAGGCTCAACAATGCCTTATTCTGTCTTGAGAAAATGTTCTTTCTTCAAACTTAAAATACTTTATACTTCATTGTATAATGGTTGTTGATAACAAAAGGAAATGAGTTACCGTATATACTTGAGTATAAATCGAGTTTTTTCGCCACAAAATTTGTGCCGAGTTCGGGTTTTTGGCACAAATTTTGTGCCGAAAAAACTCGGCTTATACTCGAGTATATATGGTATATACATGTGATAAGGCTAATTCCTAAGATTAATTCAGTATTATTATTTTTTTTAAATGTCTCAAAGAGTAAGTAGCTGTCTTCATGGAGTTAACAATCTGAATACTTTTAAGAAATGTGTCCTTAGAGCTTATCACATGGCTAGTACTTTATTTTCTTCTTTTCTTCCTCTGCTCTTTCTCTTTCCCTTTCCTTTCCTTTCCTTTCCTTTTCTTTCTTTTCGAGGTAGCATCTCACTCTGTTGCCCTGAGTAAGAGTGCCGTGGCGTGGCCTTCCCTTCCCTTCCCTTTCCTTCCCCTTCCCCTTCCTTCCTTTTTTTCTTTTTGAGGCAGCATCTCACTCTGTTGCCCTGGGTAGAGTAGCTGCCATGGCATCATAGTTCACAGCAACCTCAAACTCTTGGGCTCAAGAGATCTTCTTTTCTCAGCCTCCCAAGTAGCTGGGACTATAGGTGTCTGCCACATTGTCCCACTAGTTGTTCTATTTTAGTAGAGACAGGGTTTTGCTCTTGCTCAGGCTGGTCTTGAACTCCTGAACTTGCTAGGATTACAGGCCTGAGCCACCGTGCCTGGTTACGTGGCCAGTACTTTAATGTTGGTCATAGATTTTATCTACTGGGAACGTTAGCTGAGGAGGCTGACAGGGGCTGGAATCCAGCTCATACCCTGCTCACCAAACCTGGAGTCCTGGTGCAGGGTACATCTCAAAGAGCTGCCTTTTTCTAATTGCCACATGGGCTGATGGAGTAATGGCAGCACTTCTTGGACGTGTATCCTTTAGTCACACAACTCTTTGGAGTTGAGATTATCATCCCTCGTCTCACTGCAGGCTTAGACAGGCTGCTGAGCCTCTCACTTCTGGTAAGAGGGACCTGAGATTTTGATATGGAACTGGAGCCTCCAGCCCCACACTCCTTTCTTATTAATATTGCTGGGTCTCCCTTCCCAGAACCCTGTACAGTGCAGCAAACACTCTTGAAATGAGGATATTGTTCATACCAGCAGTTTGAATGCATCTAAGTTAAATCTTATTAAACCATGCTCCAGTATCTATCACCACCTCCTCAAGTTTTCATCTCTAAAGCAACTCCATGTTTTAGTTGACAAAAATTCTAAGCTTTGATTGCCAAATGATAACTTTAGAACCATCATTGTCCTCATAAACTTGTAGGGAGATCTATAAGTGACAAGGATCACAGACTAACTTTGAGCATCATCAGGAAAGCACTATATTACCTCACTACTGAGGTTAAATTCTAAAGTATTTATTCTCAGTCAAGATTTAGATAAATATATTAGCCTGTAATCTCTTCATTTTTGACAACTCACTTCAAAACTAAAAGGTTTTACGCCATGCTTATAATAATTTTGTGTTGTAAAGGTTACAACCTCGACATTTGTGGAATAATTGTAATGATTCTTGAATAACCTTACCCTCTGAATAACAGTGCTCATACAGATGTGCAGATAGTAATGGTTGAAAAGTTATTTTCATGTGGTTTCTCTGTGCACTGGTAAACCGGGACCAGGAGAAGTTCTGTTTGTTTTTCTTCCTTCTGTCTTGTTTGTATAAATTCTCCAGGCGGAGGCTCAGACAGGGCGAGCACCTCTGTAGATTTGGCAGTGAGGGAGGAGGAGATAAGATAAAAGGAAGTGGTCAGGAGTGTGTTTGCCCAGACAGTCCTATTATAGAATTGAGAGCAATGAAGTACTTGAGTTTGCTTTAGCATGATTAGCATTTCCCAAATGGAGTGATGTAACCTAGATTCTGCCAGAATCTGAGACCTGGCAGAATCCTTCGGCGTCATCTGCTTCATACACTGGGCATCCCTGAGAGACGGTTCTCCAGGTTCAGCTTTCAGTGAAGGTGTCAGCATTTTCCATTGTTGAGGCGCATCAACTGTTGAAAAGATCTTACACGCAATGAGTTGAATTTTTTCTTTTTGTGATTTTGTTCCTGCTCATACAAGTTGAGCATCCTAAATCCAAAAAATCTGAAATCCCAAATACTCCAAAATCCAGAACATTTTGAGAATCAACGTGACATTCAAAGGAAATGCTCGCTGGAGCATTTCAGATTTTGGAGTTTGGGATTTGGGATGCTTGTCCAGTGAGTATTTGCAAATATCCCCGAATCCAGAAAAATCCAAAATCTCAAACATGCCTGGTCCCAAGCATTTTGGAAAAGGACTACTAAACTATATATCTTCATTACCCAACAGCTTCATCTTGCTTACTGTAGCTGAATACTCCATCATGTCTACATCTAGTTTTATTAGCTTTTCCATCGATCTTTGTAGAATCTGGTGGTCAGAACCTTCTCTGTTTTGTGTGCACTGTCCAAGCAGGGCCCTGCATTGGCCGAATCCTCGCGTGGTTCGTGGAGTTATGTGTCCTTTAATCTGTTCGTGGGGTTATGTGTCCTTTAATCTGCAGCCCAAGGTGTTGTGTGAGCATTTTGAGAAGCTATAGCATGTTGCTTGTTCGATAGGCTAGACGTTTGTTTTGGACTTGCCCAATAAATATTGGGTTATAAATTTAGCACATTTGTCCTGGGCTGCTTATACATAAGTAACATTCCGAGGTAAGAGACAGGCTTTTTATGAAAATGTGCTGAAATTCCATTTGTGTTTTAAACTGGTAAAAAAAAAAAACAAAACACCTCAATCTGTGCAAAAAAATGTCATTAGAAGAGTGAGTCTACGTGTACACGATTACCTCTCACTGAGATGCAGAAAGTACAGGTCTTAGACACATTCTGAGTGCTAACCTCATGCTGTTCCACATGATTCTCTCCATTGTGGCCTGCTGGGTATGGGGGATAGAAGATCCTTCCTCCACCTTCTTTTCTTGTACATACTTCCTAACTCCAAGTGAGACCTTGAGTGGCCTCATAGGTGACAGCCCTGAATATGACCACAAAGATCTCTCAGGTGGAGTTTCTGGCTGCATCTTGAAGCCTCTCCATAGTTAAATACCTAAAGGGGCATACATAAAACTCCCAACCTTGTTATAACCATGACTTCATCCCTCATAGCTCATTCTTATACTGTGCAGACCCAGTGTGGAGATGAACGTGCAGTATCCTGGTACCACCTACACTGCCATTTATTTAATCCATTTGGATGGCTTGTGCTGCTCTTGGCCATAGACCTGCAAAAACAAAGCCATGGGATAAAGCAGCCTGAATCATGTAATGAAAACCTTGTACCTTTTTGGAGGCCCGGTTGAGAAAAAGGATTTATTTTTGCCCTACCAAATAAAACATTCTAGGAATCCAAGGTGAAAATTGGATTTTAACTGCTACTAACATTTTGAGCATATAAAATCCGCAAGTGTTGAGTGTTTTGCTCGATTAAGAGAAGAGCCTAAGGAGTCCAGTGCAAGAATGGTCTGTGTATGGTATGAACTGGTGTCTGACAGAAGTCTAACTGATTTATAAAACTGGAAATAAACATTAAGCACATTTTGGCAGCCAGATTGCAGCAGTGGAGACCTCTGTGTTTTGAACATAATCATTTTGTTCCTAGTCATATGCCTGGATCATTGGCCCTCCTTTCCCCTTCTGTCCTTCATATTTCAGGTGTAAGCCTTCTGTGACTCAGCTCAAAGGGTCTGGGGACTGCCTGAGTCTAGCCCGAAGTACATGCTTTCCTCCTGAGGTCCCCGCCTGCCCTTGTGTTGACTCTCCCGCAACCTCTCCTTCTTTCAGTGTGCCTTGTGTATTTTTCTCCTCCTCTCTCTCTTTCTGGCTAGTGGTCTACACATTGTTTTGTCCAGTCTCTCTGCCATGTTGGAGAATGTTCACTTGTGGCCTTGGGGGCTGGCTCTCAACTGCATGTGGGGAGACACCTCACCGAGAGCTCTATCTCCACACAGACATCCCCAGGCCAGTATGCTGGCATCTGGCACATAATGATCCCTCGGTGAATGTTTACCCAGTGGCTTGTTTTGCAGGAGAGCTTCCTTATCTCATTCCAGGAAAGCATGACACATATCTGTAGGAGTTCCTGCCCATGTTTCATGATACGTGATGATCCACAGGCTCTGCTGAACCTACACTAGGGCTTTTTTGAGTGCCTTGCCCAGAATTATGTGCCCAGAATTTTTTGGTTCATCTAAAAAAAGTAATTATTTTTGTATGCCTATTTTTACTTGACTCAAAATGTCTTTAACACTTTGATTTTGTTCTATAGAGCCGATAGAGCCATTTTTTTGTGGAAACTGGTACTTCTTTTTTTTTTTTTTATTTTTTTATTTTTTAAAGACATAGTCTCACTCTGTTGCCCCAGCTAGAGTGCTATGGCATCAGCCAAGCTCACAGCAACCTCAAACTCCTGGGTTCAAGGGATCCTCCTGCCTCAGCCACTCTAGTAGCTGGGACTAAAGGCACCCATTATAATTCCTGGCTAATTTTTCTATTTTTAGTAGAGATGAGGTCTCACTCTTGCTCAGGCAGGTCTTGAACTCCTGAGCTCAGTCAATCCTCCCGCCTTGGCCTCTCAGAGTGCTAGGATTACAGGTATGAACCACCGTGCCTGGCCTGAGTCTGGTAATTTTTGGGGAGCAATTGGATTAATCTATTTGATTAACAGAGCATCTACAATCTACTCCACTCAACATGCTTCCTGCTCCCTCGGGAATATGACAAACAGTAAGGATCTCAAATGAGGCATTTGGAATAGGTAGCTTTTATTAATTCTAATAATAATTAATGGTAATGATAGCTGAGCACATGTGTGTGTCGGGTATGATGCTCAGCATCCTTTATGCATTTTCATTTCCTTTCCATGAGCCTATGAGAAAGATACTATTATGTACTCTATTTTACACATAAGAAAATTAGTCTAAGATGATGCATTTGGGAAGTCTTAAGCCAGAATTCCTCCCTAACTCTTGTGTTACATGCTTAACCACTAACATGTACTGCTTCTGGGGAGAGCACACAGCATCCTTTTGAAGTCATTACAAATCATAAAAACCGTAGTCATCAAAGCTATGATGGAATTAAAACTTCTGTAACTGTTGGGAGTCTTCTCTGGTTTGATTTTGATTTGCACTCTTAGTGAGCAGTTAGAGCCTGCTGCATGCCTGGATGCAGGGGGAAAGAAACACCACAGCTCATTTCTCTTGGTTTTCAGATGGTCATTGCTTGCCTGGATGGATGACAACTCATTTGTTCTTACTTCTTAGGTTGTTTGTTCATTCCTTCATGCATTCATTCAGCACTTACTAAGCATCGTATTGTGTATTGGAATATAATGGTAAATAAGTTACTTAGGCATGTAATTAAAATGCACAGCAGAGGCCGTGGAACTGTGTAGAAGGTCCTGTGGACTAGAGAGAAGTGGAAGAGACAGGGAGGCTTCATCGTGGCGGGCCTGCAGAGCTGAGTCTTGGGGTGAATAAGGTCTATCCAGGGGAAGGTAGAAGCAGGGACATTCGAGGAGAGGAAACAACTTTTGGAAGGCTGTGCTTTGTTCAGAAACTCAGGAGTATTCTGGCGTGCCTGAAGGACAGATGTAGAGAGGTGGAGGGAGCAAGAGAGGGCCATGGACGTAAACAGGAAGGAACTTATGTGATGCTAGAGAGCATGTGTTAGGAGTTTTCAGACAGTGGAAAGTCACTGAAAGTTTTTATTCATTAGATTAATGGCATCAGATTTGGAAAGATGCCTCTGGAAACTGCCTGCCAGATTTTGTGGAGATGTAAGCTGAGGAAGGCAGAATGACCCCTTGGATGCTCTGGGTGTGCTCGTGAGGCAAAGGTGTGTGGGCTCAGCTCACACAGTGATGACAGGGGGTCGGGGGCCTCCCTGCCCGACTGGCTGTGGATGGGTACACAGGACAAGATCTATTCTCCCAGGCCCTTCCCTGCCCCGCTGAGTGGGTCTAACTTCAGACCTCTGCCCCTCTGCCTCTTCTTACCTCCCGTGGTCGACCAAGAGTCCTCCGTGGTCTGATGACAGCTGGTGTCTGTCCAGTGGCTGCTCAGCCCTGCTCTCTGCCTGCTTAGACCTGACCTGACCTGACCTGCACCTTCCTAGCTTGGCTGACCTTTGGGTGAAAACATTTGATTGCCTGGAGCCTTCCTCTGATCTGACTCAGTTGATAATCATTTCTTGTACTGTCTTTTCCTTCCTGTCCTGTACCTGCTCAGGCCTCAGGGTTATAGGAAGACCAGAAAGAAGCCTGTTAATAGGTGGGACCTGTGCCACTTTCTCAAGTTCTACGCACACTCCCTACCCTTATAGTTCTATTCCCTGATAACCCATGGGAGAGATTTAAAGAGACAGTTACAACTGAAATCTAAAAAGTTTATATTTTATCTTATAAATTGTGAGCTCCTAATTGAAAGGGGAAAAAAAAAGCCATCAGAAACTTAAGTTTTATAATGTGTCCTGAACGGTGACAGATTTTCATAAGACTCTGAAAATACAAGGTGCTCTTATTTGGAAATGTGCTTATTCATTTTGGTGTTATATTGATTCTGTCATGGTGTTTTGTTTCAAAGTTCATGTTATTTTTTTTCTTTTCTTTCTAATTGTGTGGATAACAAAGGAACTGTTTTATAATGTGATGGTGAAGCACAGCAGTGCCCCAGAACAAGCATCCTGCCCTCAATTAACCTTGGTATTTCACACCTCATCATTGCAGTGTGGCAAAGCACTCCCTGGCCTTTCAAAGCAAGAAGACTGCTGTGGAACTGTTGGTACCTCCTGGGGCTTTAACAAATGCCAGAAATGCCCCAAGAAGCCTTGTAAGTGATGTTTCATCATTCCTTTGCAGGTTAATGTAGCGTATCTATTTTCTTATGATCACTCTTTTAATGATAAGACAACCAGTAGACTTTCAAAGAACTGTAACTGAATCCTAGACAATTAGTGTTATAATATGCATTTCCAGAAAGCTCGCAAGTCTGATAAAACTTCCATATAGATTCTTAAAAAAAAAAAATAATAATAAGCACAGTTATATATTACCTTCTCCAGTTAGACTACTTACGAGTAGGAAAAAAACACCTCTTAAGAGGCAGTGAGCTAAAATAGGCACCTATGTCCAGGGGAAGAGAAAATAAGATGTCTTTTAAAATGGTAAATAAATGTTTCAAACCATGTAAAAAAGACAATGCAGTTGTTATTTCCAAGATTTAAATCCCTTAAATTAAGTTTTTATTACTATCCACGATCTATGTTATAGTTTTTGGTATAGTATAGGTTTTCAAATTTTAAAAGTCAAGCTAAAATGAAGAAATGATCGGTTGCTGATTTGTAAAGGAAATTTATAATCACCAGGACACAATATCTTCCCCTTTTTTCTTCAAACTACTTCTATATTATCATAGGCCTCAGTGCCATCAGCATGCTTTGATTCGTCTTCAAGGTACTTTCAGAACCTGTTGATTTGAATAAGTCCAGGTTTATACCTTTCTGTTACTTTCTTCTTATTAATCGGTTGTATTTTTAGTTTTTGAATGTAGCATTAACTCTAGATAACTGATTTCTAATACATATTTTTTAGAAAGAGAGAGGTAGGTTGTTTTAAGTTGAGCTTTCTTACACTAACTCATGTTTTTGGCAAGAGAGCAATTGATAATTTTCTAAATCATCTTCCATTGCCTCACATGATTGAAGACTTTTATAGGTGTTTTTTATTCTTTATGCTGTAAGAGATTTCTCACTTATTTCATTTGGATAATTTTTACTCTTCTTAAGTATCTGTTGATGTGATGGGTATTCTAAACAATTACCTCTGTTCAATCCAGAATCTGTCCTCTTGGAATTACCACTCTGTTTTTCTTTGTTATACACTGTTTGTCCTTCTACCAGTATAATTTACTTTCAATAATTATCTCCTGTGTAAACTTCCTTATCTTTCAAAGCTACAGCTTCTCTAAATGCCTAAGGCTAATTTCATTAATATTCTTCATACTGCTATAATTAGCTTTTAGAAGACTATACTTTGTGGAAATGCTTACTAAAGTTTCTGAGAATTAATGGATTTTTCTTTTAGAAAAATAATTCACATAAAGAGGACTTTCTATATTGAGAAACTGTCCCAAGTCGAATCTCTAGGCTGATTTGGTAATGATTTGCAGTGTGGATTTCCAAGAAATAGGTTGAGTGTGATAATACTCCTCATTGAGAAGATCCATTTGCCTAAAGTTACTTTGGCAACCTGAGAAAGGAGAATCTAAGACACATTTGGTATGATTTAAAGAGCTGGTGTCTGGGGGTTAGGTAAACCTGAGCCTGACTCTCAGCTCTTTCATTTGCTATCGAATCCTATGGAACACTGCATAGGAATCTAAATCTAAAATGTTGAAAAAGCATTGCCATCTTTTTACGCTAAACTGCTTGTCCTTAATGTATTACACATGGATGTCCATAGGAATATTGAGGAGAGTGACATCTGTTTCCCTCCCTTAGGTCTAAGGACTGAGGATGAGAAAAGTTAGGTTCTTATAACTTTGTTTTGGAGCTAAGTTTATGTTCTCTAATGATTTCTCCATCTTCTCTCTTGTTTTTCTTTTTCATTTACCCCCTTCTTTGTTTACCTTTGATTAACTGCTTCAATTTTCTCTTTTCCAAATTCTAAAGCAGCAGGAAAATGATAGATGCTAGGGGTAAAGAGACTCACACAATCTTTTCTTAAAGAAAAACAACAACAACAAACACCTAACTTCTACTCCTGACCTTTGGTCATTATTATGTAGGACTGTTTCATCTGGGGGTGAATTTGCTGCTGTGTATGTGTTTTCTTAGCTCTGTGTTTTAATCTTGACCATGATTCAAGCCAAATGGGAAAGTGCAAAGCTGCTTGTTACTTTTAACTAAATATTGATGAAAATAAATTCACATGCTGGCTCATTTAATGTATAAGATGGAAGAGATTGATTTCACTTCAGGAAGGGCAATGTGGACTATGAATGAAGTAAACTATTAACATCTTGACATTTATTCTGTTTGTGCTGTCTTAAGTGACTCACTACCAAGAAACACACTGGGGGGGGGGGTGTCACATTCTTCCTGTGTCATTTAAAAAACTTTCCTTTCCTTGGTTGGTACTACTCTCTAAATCATATTCAATTTGGAAGAGAGCAGACTTTCTTTGGCTTTATACGCTCTGGTTTTGCGTTCCATGCCTTTTTTATTTTCACCCAAAGCAGTTTAAACTTTAATTTTCAAGTGGCTTTCATTTAAACTTTTTTGTTTAGCCCCAAACAGAAAGACTTTTCATGGTTGATCATTCTTGCTGTGAAAAATGTAATTTTAAGTCTCCAGATGATTTCATCAAATGGTTTGTAATCTACTAGAAATGTGCTCAGCATGAAGAAGTCACTTGTCCTTTAAAATTTTGCAGAAGAAAATGAACAATGAGTCCTAAGCTAAGGGAGCGTTTAAGAGATTGCCTGGTCTGGCTTTCTGCCTTGAAGTCAATGGCTGTTGAAACTTCTAAAACAAGTTATTATCTCTTTTGAAGAATTCACAGACCCAGACCTCACAAGCTCTCTAGGCAGCCTGATTGAGTGCCATCCTTACATGGGGCAAAGTGGACGTGAAGTCCAAAGAGCTGGATGGGGTGACTACCATGTGCCAGTATCTTCTCTCTTTTAACCTGCATTTTCAGACTCCTCACTTTGATTTTCTCCTTTTAGGTATTCAGGATCTGAATAGGGGAAAAATAGCAAAGAAAGGAAGCAAAGGAGGAGAGGGATACAGGAGTAAATATTCTCACTGTTTGTCAGTGGTGATGGATAACAAGCATGTGCGGAAGGCAAAACGATTTTATTTTTCAAAAGAAAACTTCTCTTTTTATTTCAATTTTCCCCTTTTATTCTTCCTCAAGTCTTTTTAGTGGCCTAACCATTGATGTTACTTTAATTACAGCCCATTTTTTTCTGCCTTATGATCCTTTTAATAGATGAACCCCCTATTGTAGGAAATAACAATGGCGTTTGGTATTTTGAGAGTGCCTGTCATTATCAGACAGAGGTGAGCCTTTTCATGAATTATCTCTAAACTCCACAACAACCCTGCCCTTCTCATTTTGATGGGAATGCTCCCATTGCATAGAATTTCGATTTGAAACCAAGGAGCTACTGATGTGGAGAGCCAAGATTGGAACGCACTTCTGCCAGGTCCCCACACATAGTCTGTGTCCACTATGGCAGGCCGTCTCTCTCTCAGGTCTCGCTTTAGTGTATCAAATCTCACTGAACAGGCTTTTGTTGGTGAGTGGGTGACTGCAGCGTTTTCTGTTGTTTGGATTTTCTGACTGAAGACCCATGCAGCTAAACACAGTAGGCCTTTCACTCCCTGGCTCCTTTCATCACCTGTCTATTATTCTCAGTTCATAGTAGTGAGAATTATCTTATAATTAGGATACCTGAGCCTGTAATTAAGATGAGTATATAATTTATTGTCTAAACTGGGAAACTTTTGAAAGTACCGTGCTGTTAATTAACTTTGCCAGAATAAGAGACATAACCTGAGATAGTCCTAGGCAGACTAAGACGTGTAGTCATTCTGCCTACAATGGATAAGAAAACCCCAGCCTCTAAAGCAGATCATTCAGAAGGAATAGATCCTTTGTGATAGAAATATTTAACCACTAATTGGAAGAAAATATAAAACAGTATTATGATTCGTTCAGCTAATATAACAAAGATTTATTGACAACTTCTTGGGACTCTGTTGCAAACTATGAAGTACACTGAAAAATAAGCATAATGGGAAAGGAATTGTGGAGATAGTCATTTGTATTGATACTCATTTACAAATGAGTAACTAAGTCTGTGGTTGCCTTGGGCTGTTACTTATGGTAGTTTAGGATTGCAAGAATATAAGCTAAGAATATAATAAAGAATTTCTTCCCTTACAGCCTACCATGGATATAACCAAATGATGGAATGCTTACAGGGTTATAAACGGGTGAACAACACCTTTTGTCAAGGTAAGACTGACCTCGTTGGTGTGGACTTGACAGTTGTTTTGGCTTTTCAGAAACCAGCGTTGTTTTGGCATGTGGTGCTCATTAGTTCAGCGTGTGAAGGTCACGGGGTGAACCACTTCATGCTTGCTCCATTTAGCTAAGGAAGTCTAGAAGTTTAATGTATGGCGGTTACCGTCTATTAATTTGTGGTAAAATTCATAGGAGTTTGGATCACATCACAGAGCACCCTCTGGACTCTCTGCTGGTCACTTCTTATCTGTGCCATGCGTGTGTACTCACTCTCATTTGGGTGTGGGCACACTCATGTACCCAGCAGTGCTAATTTGTTGCTGACGCATGGTGAGGCCCCACAGTTCCTGTTTCTCCTCTCTTCGGACCATTACTGGCCATCTTGAAATATGCAGGTACTGAATATCAGTGCAAACAAACTTTGCCCAGGCAATGAGAAAAGCTGCGCCACTAAATAGGAAGCGCCATCAATACTTTCGCTCAGTTTATTTTGAAACATACAGCAGAATTGTACAAGCAGGGGAAACCTCAGAGGTCATCTAGTTCATTTGCTGTAAATGAGGAAACTCCAGGGAGGTTAAGGAGCTGCATAGAGCTGAGATATGTAACTCAAGTTTACCAATGCCTAGTTTAGTACCTGTAGTATTATTATTATTATTATTTTTTTTTTTGTAGAGACAGAGTCTCACTTTACCGCCCTTGGTAGAGTGCCATGACATCACAGGACCCTGGCCGAACTGCAACAAAAAAATAGTACCTATATATTATATCAAATTTTCTTTTAGTTACATTATGAGACATTCAATTAATGCTTCTAGTTGCCTTTTACATGTCTAGGGTAAAAGTATTATTAGTAGTATTAACCTGGAAATATGTACACACTAAAATAAACAGGAAATAAAGGGCTCTCCAGAGTCTAATCGAATAAAAAAACCATGTGAAAAACACAGCCCACATCTTCTGACTTGTGGTCTGCGGCTTTACGTCCTTGATGAGCATGGTTCTATAGGAAAATGTGGATTTAGGTCAGGTTGCAGAGTATAATTAACCTCTTATTAAAATAGCACAGTTAAAGGAATATCTTAATTACCTGAGGATTTTCTCAAATACATTGTCTATTCCTTAGTGTCTTGGTAATTTTTATAATATAAAATTATAAATATATAAATTTATATATATATAAATATGAAAATATATATTTATATATATAAATATAAATAAATTTATATTTATATATTTATATTATATTATATATATTTATCTATTACATTGTATATTATATTTATATATATAAATGTATTTTTATATTATATATTTATTTATAAAATATATAAATTACAAAGTCTTTGTGGCTTTAAAGAATTTTTTTAAAATTGACATAAATATAGTATGTCTTTAAAAGGCCTTGTCTGAAAATAGTATAAGCCCTCATCATATGTGACAAAAGGTTGAGAAAATTAAAATTACTCAAGGAGAAGCCACCTGTGACCACCTCATCTGTAAAACTTAAGTCACTTGGGGAGAGTGGATTGATTGACATTATTTCAGAGTCAGTAGAATTTAAAATATCACTGAATTAGATGGAGAGAATGACAGGTGAATAGGTTAAATAAATGAAGGAATAGATGCTTGAATATATATTCTGCCATATAAACCAAGTCATGGTTTTACAGAGGTGGATAATAATCTGTAATCTCAGCACATTGTAGGTTACATTAGTAGAAACAGAATGAGCAGGTCAGCCGCAGTAACAACTTGTATACCATGCCCATCAGACTGAATTTGGGGTTTGGAGGTCTGGTGTTTGTTATTGTTTGGTTAAAACGGTCAAACAAACTTGCAAAGGGCCTGGAAAGTTTGTATGTTTAGCCTGGAGAAGTACAGGCTGAAGAGAAATATAAAAGCTGCCTTACAAACATGCCCTTAAACCTTTGTAAACACACCTTCAAATGTATTACTCTCGTGCTAAACAGGACATACCTAGTCACAGGGGACACTTCGGGAAACTAGGTGTCCAAGGGCTAAGTGACAGGCCAAGATGTCGTTTCTTCTTGTTCACAGCCTCTGTTCTAGGGACAGCATATAATGATAACATCGTAGAACTGGACTGTACCTTCAGGATCATCTAACCTTAGATGATTAGAAACCGTTTGAAGTTAGAAATACTCTATTACGTGCCTGGCCAGTAGTGATTAAGTACCCGTTGAATCATCTAGGCAGGAAGCTCAGTATTTCTGAAGACATTTCATTACAGGTTTGAGGAACTTTATTTCACAGAAAAGGCTTTTTTTGGTAGTTACTCCATTAGACTATAGAATAGAAATGGTTCCTTCTTTATCCTTCACTATTTTAATCCTGCATGGCTAATTGTTAGGCACTTTGTCCAGAATGTTAGATCCTCCTAACTTCTCTGAAAACCAGATGGTAAAGAATCTGTGGTCACTTGGTCTGGCATCTTTGTATGTATCTGTTTGCCATTTGTTACCATTGGTAGATATTTTAAGACAGAGGCCTACTCGCTCTCAGTTTTATAGTGTTATTTCTTCTTTACATACTTGAAATAAATCACAGGATAAGAAATTTGGTCCCGAAGTTTTCTTTGTAGAAAGGGTTTTAATTATGGATTAAATTTATTTAATAGCTATAGTATCAATCAGCTTTTCTATCACTGCTTTATGCCAGTTTTGATAATTTATATTACTTTAGAAAGTGTTCATCTTAATCTAAAGTTTCAGATTTCTTCCTATGAGGTTTTTCTTAGCATGTCCTCATCTTTTTGATTTATAGTGACTTCCCCTTTTAGTTTTAGTGCCTATTTGTGCCATATTCTTTTTTCTTGAATAGACTTGCCAGTGCTTTCTCTATTTCACTAATTTGTTGGAAAAGAATTAAATTTTGGCTTTGTTGAAAACATTGGTCTATTTTGCTAATTTCTACTCATTTTTTCCTTTTTCCTATTTCTTATTGTGCAATTTCTGTGGTTTTCTGATTTCTTCAGATGCGGACTGAAGTCATTGATGTCAGCCTTTCTTTTCTAAAATGTAAATTAAAGACTCTATATATTGATCAGTCTAGATTTTTGAAAATTTTTTCTATCTATCTATTTTTGAGACAGACTCTCACTCTGTTGCCCAGTGTAGATTTTGACTTTAATGGTATCCCTCAATTTTATCATATTCTTAATATCTTTAAGTTCAATTTAAAATAATTTTATTTATTTCAGTTGACACATAATAATTATACATATTTATGGGGTACATAGTAGTGTTTCAATACATATAATGTATAGTGATCCTGTCAGGGTAGAATATTCATTATCTTGAATGTTTATCATCCATTTGTGTCAGGAAAATTCAGTATCCTCCTTCGTGCTCTTTGAAGCTATATATTAACAGTAGTCACCCTACAGTGCTACAGAACACTAGAACTTATTCTCCCCATTAGCTGTAATTGTGTAGTCTTTGATGCACCTCTCCCCATCTTCTTCCTTCTACCCTTCCCAGCCTCTAGCATCCTTCATTTAAGTTTTTACCTCTGTGAGGTCACCTTCAACTTCCACATATGAGTGAGAACATGTGACATTTAACTTTCTGTTCTTGGCTTATTATGCTTAACAGAATGCCCTTCAGTCCTAGCCATGTGACCACCAAGGACAGGGTATCATTCTTTCTTATGACTGGATAGTATTCCATTGTGTATAGCACATTTTCTTTGTCTGTTCTTCTGTTGTTGAACACTTGGGTCGATTCCATATCTTGGCTGTTGTTAACAGTGCTGTAATAATAAGTTAAATTAGTTACTCTGAAGCAAGGCTCAATGGCTCACACCTAATAATCCCAGCATTCTGAGAGGCTGAGGTAGGAGGATTGCTTGAGTTTAGGAGTTCAAGACTGAGCTGAGCAAAAGGGAGACCCTGCCTCTACTAAAAAACATGGACAAATTATGCAAGCATTGTGGTGGGGCACCTGTAGTCCCAGCTCCTTGGGAGTCTGAGGCAGGGGGATCGCTTGAATCTAGGAGTTTGAGGTTGCTGTGAACTAGGCTGATCACTCCGTCACACTCTAGCCTGGGACAACAGAGTGAGTCTCTGTTTCAAAAAAAAAAAAAAAAAAAGTTACTCTGATTTCTTTTTTGACCCAAGGGTTATTTAGCAATGCATTGTTTAATATCCAAATGTTTATGAACTTTTCCTTGGTCTATCAATTGAGAGGTGTTAAAATCTCCTATATTATGGCATGGATTTTTTTTTCACATCTGGCCAATTTCTATCTACCGTATATACTCGAATATAAGCCGAATTTTTTCCGGCACAAAATTTGTGCCGAAAAACCCGAACTCGGCACAGATTTTGTGCCAAAAAAACTCGGCTTATACTCGAGTATATACAGTATGTCTTTATGAGGGTATTTTACATACAACATATAGTTGGATTTTGCTTTTTTCTATATTCTGATATATCTGCCTTTTAATTGGGCTGTTTATTGCATTAAAATATAATGTAATTATTGATGTGGTTAGATTTAGGTCTACCTAAAATCTATGTCTCGTTAGGAATTTTTTTGTTCTTTTCCTTCTGTAGCCTTAGGCTTTCATCTTAATTTATCTATTGGCTTTTGACCAACAACATTTTTGCACTATTTTTAAGTGATTGCTCTTGGAATTATAATACATATCTTTATATTTCGTAGTCTACTGAGAGTTAGCATAGTGCCACTACATGGTAAATACAGGAACCTTGCCATGGTGCAGATACTACTCATAGCCTGGAGATCAGTCTGCTGGTATTCCATGCCACCTTCTCAAGGATAACGGTCACGAAAATCCCCAAGACAGGATCTCACCCTATTTTGTTTTGGAATTATTTGTTAACATTGTATGTTAAGTATTTGTTCAAATCTCTTTTTTCTTGACAGGCTATGCTGTCTAAAAGATCAAGGACCGAGTCATACTCACGTTTGTGAACCTAGAGCCCTGAGCTCATAATGAACTTAAAAAAATTGATTTGAATGAATAAATGATTTCATTTATTATTGACAAGAAGTTTATTATGCAACATGTATAGCTTTATTTTAATTGATCAAGTACCAATGCCTTGCAAATAAAACTGAGATACTTTTAGTGATTCATGATAAACTGTGTATGTAAGCCATACACTTACAAAGTGTGAAACAAAGAACTAGCTAATAATTTAATAAATTAAGTTGATTTTAACAACTAAATTTATTGTGTGCCAGACACTTTGTCTAAGAAGCATTTTCTATCAGTTACTTCCTTGGATCTTCAAAATATCGTTGAAGTAGGTAACATTATCCTTGCTTTACAGATGGATAAATTGAGACCTTGAGGGGTTAAATAACTTGTATAGCATATAGATAAGAAGTGCTACCCGGGTAGAATGTGGCCAGAACTTAAGCCATCAACCATTTTGTTCTATTGCAGGACAGAGAACTAACATTATTGATCACTTATTATGTTAGTCCATATAGTATAGACTTAAATCTTCAATCCTGTGGGACTTGGGGATTAGGAACCCCAATTAGAAACAGACACAGAGAAAATAAATAACCATCATAAGGTCACACAGATACCTTATAAAAAGCCAATCAGGATTACACTCCCAAGCTACCAAGTGTTATATGTAAAAAATAGTAAAGTATTACATATATAAAATTACTAATTTTATGTATAAAAATTTATAAAGCATTACTAATGCAGATATAGTTAATTAGAAGAGATGTGCCATCTGTTGTGAGAGCTAATAAAGTCAACAAAATTAATGCTAATTTGGTTTTATTTAATAAAAAATGATGGGCATTCGATATATTCTTCTACTGGCCGATTCAAGGTTCTGAACAGTTTATATTCATAAAAATACCAGTCTAAGTGGATGCCCAGTTTCAAGGTTTCCAGATCAAATGGTAGGCCTACTTTTAGTTCTTTGAGAAATCTCCATGCTGTTTTCTGCAGTGATCATACCAATTAGGAGCTAATTGATAGACGTGCATGGTTCTGCAGAGTGTTATAGTGGTCGTTACAGACTCAGAAGCAAGAAGGGGAGGAGCAGGTGAAGGCTAAAGAATTACCTATCAGTTACAGCACACATTCAGGTGTTGGATACACGAAAAGACCTGACTTCACCACTATACACTTCATATATGTTAAAAAAAAAAAAAAAAAAAAAAAAAGCCAGCATTTGTGTGCCCTAAGTCTGTTGAAATAAAAAGAAATGCCGCTTCAGGGATGGAAGTGCCAATTTGCAGATAATCACTTCCTATCTATTTAGCAAAATAATGTGGAGAATTCTTTAATAATTGCTTGTGATTTCCACTCTTGGCATGGCTCAGTGACCGTTAGCAGGTTTTGTTCATACTGAGCATATCCAATGGTTCTGCCACGGTCAATTCCACCAATGGTCTATCAGTAATACCAAATCCTGGCTTAGGTCTCAGGAGGATATTTGCAAAGCAGTGTTAACTTTTTGGCAAGGATTCTGGAGTGAAGTATCACAGAAAATTCTATTTCATGGTGCCTCAAGGAGGTACCGCTAAATTACACTATAAAGAAGCTTGACTCATAAAATAATATGATTTCATTCAGTGTAATCTATTAAAATTGTTATTGAGAGAAGGGCTTAATTTCACTCCCTTTGAGATATTGTTGGTCAGTAAAATGGAAGGGAACTTTCTCACATTACATTTGTGTGCTCAGTTTTCCTAGTGCCTTGAAGCTTTTTGATTTTTGTTTCCCTAAAGTTTTTCAAAAGGAGCTCATTAAGCATCTAATTACTTGTGTGTCCCACATTGTTCTTACGGTCTAATGTCTTCTCAGTTTACAAAGTGCTTTTAAAATTAAAGTGATTAATAACTAGAATTACATTATTTCCTTCGACTAAGTGGACTAATGTCCTAAAGCAATTTTTTTTAATGTTCACTCAGTAACAAAGAATCAACTGTGCACAAGCTAATTTGAGGAGCTTTCAAAATTGCCCTCAAAGTTGGGTTTTTCTCCTCTAGTTGTATTGCAATTATCTTTTCAAAGGAATGATTTATTATGTGTGCACACATGGAGCTCTAAAACCTGTCTTGATACCCTCAACAAAATAGAAATTGTTAAAATTTTCTTCATTTATCATAACAAACAATACACTTATAAGTTCTGGTGGGTCTAGAGCAGCTTGTGTTGTTTGATTATTATGCTGAAGTTTCTGATGCAGAACTAGAATTAAATGAAATGATATTTCATGGAACTGACAGTAAGCATTCCTGCTCCCATGCTCTCTAAAGCCCAGTCCTTCCCTACATTTGAGCATTCTCCCTTGCCAACACTTGCCTTGATATATGTGTGCTCTGAAAACATTGAATATCTATCCAACTTTCAATAATAGGATTTGGTTCTGGAAGTACTTGGGGAATCAGTCTTTTTAGGGAAATCTTTAATTAGAAGCAAATCTCTGTTGACATATTGAAATCACTCACGAGTTTGATAAGTTTATAGGGTTAAAATCAGTGTAGTATTATTTTCTATATTTTTTAGCATGTGCTGAGGGGTTATGGGAAATGCCAGAATACAAACCTACAACTAGAAGACGTCTGCACTTTCATAACTCAGTGTATGTATATTCATTTTTTACAGATAATCTTAAACTTTTAAAATGATTCAGTGTTCCACAAACATTAATTGCTGGGCCACTCCTGGGCTATAGACTGAGGGTATCTGATGAATGATGAGTAAGACACTGTTCCTGCCCTGAAAATTTAGTATAATTCAATCGTTTTGAATCAGCAAGATGCAATTTGCTTTATTCATGCTCCCAACTCGCTGAATTTTTAGCTGACTCCAGATGAGCCTGTTAAAGGAAATATGAAAGAACTATCCACATAACTTTCTTTTGATGTCATTTTATTACATTGGTTGTTCTGCTTTAATAAAATAAATTTATAAAACAGATATATTAGGGCACAAAAATGCTCATTAACAAAATTTTCACTCCATTTAGAGAAATTCCCCCAAGTGCATCTGAAACCAAATTTTATTTGGGAAAAAAAAAAAAAAAAAAAAAAGATAATGCACATTTTTTTTTTTTTTTTTCCCAGTGAGCATATCTCTGTTACTAAAAGATTCTCACCAGTCTTGATCACTATTGTACATAGGACTTTCTGGTTATAAAAGGCTTGTCTGGGTGATAGCTTGCATTTCAGAGCTCTTAAGGATTGTAAAGAAGCAGTGTGAACTGCTGTGTGGTGAGTAGATTGAGGAAGGCTGATCTTTGAACACTTCAGAAAACTAGATAAGTTAGGACAGAATGCATAAGTGATACAGACCCTCAAGAAAGCATGTTTGGCTGGAGAAAAGAATGTGGCTTGTGGCCTGGTGCTGGGTTAAAACAGGAAGGATGAGATGAAA
Organism: Loris lydekkerianus; assembly: GCA_963574355.1. Classification (NCBI taxonomy): domain Eukaryota; kingdom Metazoa; phylum Chordata; class Mammalia; order Primates; family Lorisidae; genus Loris; species Loris lydekkerianus. Next base: position 39,845 of record CAUYPK010035082.1, on the reverse strand, counting down.
TGGTTCAGAATTTTAAGGTAAAGAGCTCTTACAATTAATTCCATGCTCCATTTGCATACAATTAATAATGGGCTTTGTGATACATGCTGGGAAGACAATTATTGGGTTTGTACTGCTTTTAACACAATGTTAGAGAAAATTATTATTCATGACATTTGTTAAAGAACAGTAAGACTGACTTTACTAATGGGAATTTTCATAATAGGTATAGGGTGATGCAATGGGATTTTACAGTAGAGGAGAGTTATTAGCCTCAACTCTGAGGACAATGTGGAAAAGTGGGGGCTTGCAGTGAAGGAAGGGGGATGAGAGTGGTGTATCAGTGGATGGAAAAGTACTAAGAGGAAACACCCAGGGTAAGGGGGGTTCTGGCTAACTGACCAAATGATATGCTTGTCAAAGGCAGTGAGTATGATCAGACATCACCTGGGAGTGGGGGAAGAGGAGGAACCCAATTAGATAGCAAGGGTCGCAGATTCTGGCTAAACTGACTTGGCAGGATTCTTGCTACAACTGAACAGTGCAGAGATGAATACAGAAGCCCAAAGCCAGGACCTGACTGAGAAAAGAGTCCAGAGGAGCTTGACTAGAGTTTGGTTAAGGAGAGAATCTTTGTCACTGAAAACAGTCAAAGCCCGTTGTGACAACTTCAGGCATATTTGAGAGAAAATGGATTTTTGGTGTAGACCAGAATCGTTATTTTACAATTATTTTTAAAGGTGTAGTTAACGAAAATTCAGAAAGGTTTTTTTTTTGCTATGCAGGTAATAGTTAAATGAATTTACTGACATTTTATTACTTTTGGCACTCAGCATTATATCCTATGCTTGCTTTCTGAGGTCATGTCTCTTTAGGGAGAGTCTGTCAGATGAAATGTCAGAGGACATTCAGTTAAATCTGAATTTCAGGTAAACAACAAATAATTTGGCACATACACTAAAATGTATTTGTTATTTATGTGAAATGTTAATTTAACTGGTATCCTGTATTTTTATTTGGTAAATGTATATTTTGAGTCTCTATATTCTTTTACAGAATGGAAGGAATCTTTTTGATGCCTCTTCCTTCATAGATGACATTTTTCTCTCTTTTGAGATCGTCTCTTAATTCTTCATGTTCTGTAATTTTATCATGATGTGTCTGTATTTAGACTTATCTTTATTTTATTCTGTAGTGTACATTGTCCATCCAAAAACACGTCTTTCCTTAAATTTGAAAAATATTCACCTATTATCACTTCAAGGATTACTTCTCCACCATGCTTCTCTGCTGAAACTCTTATGAGACAAATGTTGGAATCTCTCTATTTTGCAGATCTCCTAAAAAACATTTTGTTTTTATTCTTTTATCTTTTTTGCTGCATTTTGAATGAATGTCTCTCAACTCCATTGTCTACTTTTCTAATTCCCTCTTTACTATAATTATCTAGACTTTATCCCATCTGATAAATTTTTAATTTTAGGACTATACTTTCTCATTGTCAAGGTTTCTAATAAGTTATTTTTGAAGACTACCTGTTCTTGTTTCATATTTTCTTTTCTTGAGAAACATGCTGAAATTCTTTAAAGAATGTTTGTAGGACTTTCGTAAAATTATTGCCCTCTGGAGAGTATCCCTATTCAAAGCCTTGCCTTTGATTTATTTTTATTTGCTTTTATTTCTCAGTGGCATGTATCTAGATCAAGAGTCAATTATATTTTTTAAAAAAACTTTTATCAAAGTATAAACCACATGCACAAATTATAGGGGTATACTTAATAGGCAAGTATACATAGTGAGTTTTCAAAAGTGAACCCAATAGTTATCACACAGGTAGAACATTGCCTATGCCCTAGAATTCCTCCCTTTGTCCTTTCCTAGTCTTTACCTTTTTCCTATTTTCCAGAAGAAATCAATACCCTGATTCTTAAGACAGATCAGATTTTATCTTTTTATAAACTTTCAAATCTTTTTCTGTCTGTATTCTTTCACTTAACAGTATGTGGCCAGTATAATTTTAATATTTAGAATTGTGATATCCAGTGATGTTTTCATTTAAAATCTTATGAATAATTTTTCCCTCTTCTATGATGTTCTTCTCTGACTTCTCTGTTGATGTGGCTTTGCTCTGCAATTTTAGCTTTGTCTCTAAGTTCCTTTCAGTTCCATTATCATGAGGGAATTACTGTGTTTATTTCTTCCTAGAAGGAAATAGGGAATGTATGGGAGAGTAATGTGCATATAAAGATAGAAGTTAGAATCCATTAATCTTACTAAAATTTGAGAAATAACATCAGAAAGTCAATAGGTATAAACTAAGACTGATAGAAAACAGACTTGATATTTTAGTTCTTCAAAATGCTTAAAAAACGTGTTATATTCTTTTCTATTTGGGTACTTTAGGGTACTTGGTATGATGCCAAATCATGTTTTATGGCAGTCCTTGGCTCAGAGGGAACTGGTAGATATTTTATGGTTTGAAGGAGCTATTTTCCTATGCTAGGCATATTCTTAGAACCACTGGTGCATTTCTTGTTTAAATATACACATAGTATTTTCAGTAAGAATTTTAACAGCTTTTGATCTGCGACTGAGCATCGTATATCAGTATTTGTAAATCAACTTGGGACCTATTTGTTTGCGTTGTAGAGGCATTTTTTTGGATGTATCCTCTTATTATGCTGGTATCCCTGGGGTAGGATTCCAAAAGGAAATGTCTGTTCATTTTATTCATTTTTCCTCAGGAAAGATGGTGGTTAAGTGAGTCATTGGCACGTTGTGTTTTTCAGTAGCTCTTTGGCCTTAATCTCTGGGGCTATGAAATCAATGGGGAGATGCCTGTTGTATCATGAGTGAGGGGGAAAGCCCACGGCAGTTCACATTACTGGGAATGTTCCAAGGAGAAGTTCATGTAGTGTCTGTAGATTGCAGTCAGGAATCTAAGACCAACAGAGCCACTGTGAGTTATCAGCAGCATCTTCCATGTGTAACACACATGTGTCAAGAAATAAACACAAACTGTTCTCTAGGTTTTGATAATCCCTTTATCATGTTCCCCCAAAGATAGAAGAATTGGAAGGAAAGGAGATTACTGCTCGATGGTCTGATTACTTTCAGCGAGGCTGGTGATTCAGTCCATCCTAATGTAGTTGATCATTTTATAATTGAGGGATAGTCACGGGGTTGGAGGGGAGGCTGTGACAGCAGCCGAGATCGAGGGAAACATAACCTGAAGAGACCTGTACAATAGTTCTTGGGGCCAGCCCCAGAGAGCAACATTTCACAAAATGTGTTCCACAGACCACCATTTCAGAGGGGTGTTAATAGATTTCTGTGAAAAAGCATCCCATGGCCAAATGTGTAAAAAACACCAAGTTAAACACAGAAAAACAAGAGAGATCTTGCCAAAGAACTTCCAGAGTTTTTACTCTGCTCACGTGTGTAGACCATGCAGCGTTCTCTATATAGATGTGGCCACGGAGCACCTCTTGTAGCAGAGCTTTCACAGAGCTCGTGTTTGAAATACCTTGGGTAAAATTGCTCTAGCACATTGATCTTCAATTTTTTTTTTGGTTCATTTATCTCCTAGAATAATTTTGAAAAACTTACATATTCACACATTTTTAATCTTGACATCTACATTTTTAATAAAAAAATAAAATGGATTTCTGACATATTTATCTTACATGTTGTGCTTTAAACATATTTTCATTCACACCCTGGAGCTGCAGAGTTCACTCAGCCCATTTTTAAACAATGTTTGCCATCTGACCTAATTGGCAGAGCCAGACCTCCTTATGAAACAAATCAGACTTACTGGTTTGTGACTCCCCCACAGGGGATATGTATGTGAATTGTTCCTTTGTTTGGGGCCTGTGAGAATTTTGTATTTCAGATAATGTACTTAGAAAGCCTAGGAAGATTCTAGGTGGACAAGTGGCACGTCTTGCCTTAGTGGAGAGCAAGAAGGTGCTGAGGAGAGAAGATAGGAAAGGAACATTGGGAAATGTAGTCTTAGGCAGAGCACTTCAAAAGGAAATGTTTGAAGGCTAAAGATCTAGAAATTGGTTCCCTTTAGAAGTATCTAAGCATGTGTGACTATGACATATCTTCATGGGCTTTTATGGGTGTGTGTACCAGCATTAAGCTGCTTCTTTGGAAGTTGAAGAAATACATGTATCCTCTTAGAGAATGAATCTTCTCTATCTGAAGTAAGTGATCCTTGTTAAATTGCCAAGTCTTCTCTGGCAGTGAAAACTATCTCGAGGTACTTTTTGTGCTTTCAAGTAGAAGTCATACTGCTAATGCAATTCTTTACTGAATTCTGTTCATCAGCAGAATCTGAACACACCCTGCTGAATCTGCAGAAAGCTTCACATTTTTTGCACAGTATGAAGATCTTCACATTCTGTTCTCACCTTGGATGTAATTCCTGTTGGTTACTGGACATGCCTCATTTCCTGTGTAAATTTCATCACTAAAAAGGCAGTAAATTATTATTCACTTTGTTAAACATACATACTTTCCTGGAGGGGAATAAACACATAAAAGTATATTTATTTCCCAGAAGGGCACTTATGTTATTCATAATATATCATGCATTAAGTGTCATCCTGTATTTATTCTTTGGTACTTTCTACCCTGGCACCTGGCAGATTGTTTTGAAATCAGAGAATATCTAAATAGCAAGTAGCTTTGCATTATCTAGTTCAGCCTCTGAGATTGAGAAAAATTAGGTGACTTGTTCTAAATAACCTAAGTTAGTATCCTAGGTAGACCGAAAGCTAGACCTTGGTGGAATATTTTTCCCACTAATTTCCCCCATGCTCCTAATCCTTTTTAAAAATACGGTCTTGAACAAAATTGTCTCTCTAAAATGTTAACAATTGTTCTTTTTATTTATTTCATTTCAAAATATTCAGAGAGTACAAATGTTTTGTTCCATGTCTTGAATCAGAGCTATAAACGTGCCCATCCCCCGAATAGCATTCATTATACCCGTTAGTTGGGTTTTTGCCCCTCCCTCCTGCTTGATTTCTGATGACGTTTACTTCCCACTGTACACTTGTGTGTCCATCACTTAGTTCCAGAGAGAACATGGTGGGTTTGCTTTTCTACTCCTGAGATACTTCACTTAGGATATTGGTCTCAAATTTTTTCCAAATTTCTGGAAAAGGCATTCTTCCCTTTTTATGGTTGAGTCATATTCTGTGTTATACATTTCCCACATTTTGTTAATTTTTACATTGCTCACCATCCAGAGTTGTCATGAAGTTCCACGAATGAAGCATGCTTTGCAAATATGAAGGAGGAGGAAGACGCAGATCCCCGCCTCATCATATTGGATTTCTACACCATTTCTCAGGACCGAAATACTTCGTCTGTGTTATATTAGGGCCTTTAAAGAGGGTCTCTGATTATGCATATGCACCTGACTCTGCATATGACTCTGCAATTCTATACTCTGAATTTTCATTCTGCTTGGTTAATAAAAGACCAGTTTGCTTGCTTGCTTGCTTTTCCTTCTTCCTTCCTTCCTTCCTTCCTTCCTTCCTTCCTCCCTCCCTCCCTCCCTCCATCCCTCCCTCCCTTCCTTTTTTTTTTTTTTTTGCAGTTTTGGGCTGGGGTTTGAACCTGCCACCTCCAGCATATGGGGCCGGCACCCTACTCCTTTGAGCCACAGCCACAGCTTTCTTATTTCTATTGTGTTGGGTTGAACCCTATGGATTCAACCACTTTACATTTGTAATAAGGACAGTTTTGTGTTCTTGAACTTAATTTATGACTTGAGGCAGATTATGGGCTATCCAGACAGAGACATCTGTGAATGTTTTAAAAGGAGAAGTAAGCCCTCTCCTTCACATTAGCTGTGGCTGCATGGATTTTTCCTGCTCTAGAGGAGTGCATGGATTTATGTGAGCTTCGCTCTGAGTTTCTGCTTCTATGAACTTCTAGACTATCTGAATGCAGCAGCTCAAATGGACATATGCAGATGGGTGACTCATCTATGTAGGTGCCAGCCCCTTTAGCCATTTATTTCAGTCTTCATTCCTTAGCTCAGTAAGCTGTGCTGTGTGGAGTTTTTTTTTTTTTTCTTTGAAGGATAGAATTTCAGAGTTTTCCAAAGAAATTTGGTAGTCTACAGAAGGAAAAAACTGAATAAATTCATTTGTTTATCCATTTGTTTTTTAAAACTTAGTAAGTTTGTTAAAACTTAGCATGTTTAAAAAAGTATTAGAAAATAGGTTTTTTGTTTTGTTTTGTTTTTGAGACACAGTCTAACTATGTCACCCTTGGTAGAGTGCCATGGCGTCACAGCTCACAGTAACCTCAAACTTTTGGATTTAAGTGATTCTCTTGCCTCAACCTCCCAAGTGGCTTGGGACTACAGGCGCCCACCACAACACCCAGCTATTTTTTTTTTTTTTTTTTTTATTGTAGTTGTCATTGTTTAGCAGGCCTGGCCCGAGTTCAAACCTGCCAGCCCTGGTGCATGTGGCCGGTGCCCTAACTGTGGGTGCCAAGCTGAAAATACTTTCAAATAGAATGCATAAAGGAAAATTGGTTGTGTAAAAAATGTGACTTCTGAAATGCTATTGTCACATAAAAGTTATTTATAAAATTATTAATATTTTAATCAAGTTGGGAGCTTTTATTTGATTAAAAAAAGAAAATAGCCTTAGGAATTTAAGTAAAAATAGAATTATAATGTATGATTTGCCAATCATGTTTCTTACGGTATTTGGCCTGATATCGTCTTGTCTTAGGTTACTTCCAGTCAGTGAGTTGTTGAACTTGGAACATGATTTGTCACAGAAATAATATATATCAGGGACTTCTAAATTTTCTTAACAAATGCCGTCTTATCCTAGTACTTCAGTATTTGAAGTAGATGGAAGGAAACTGCCTTACAGAACTTCAGGAGCTGGTTTGCAGATAGCGGGTATGTCTGATGAATCATGTCCAGTGCCAGTCAGACATGGCAGTGCTGGGACTCTGGGCTTGCAGATCGCAGACCAAACAGTTCTGAACTCAGTAGCATGAGGGACCCAATCTCTGTTTTGCTTCTAGCTGAATCTTCCATTTATCCTCAGGCCAAGGCAGTCTCAGAGATAGCAGGGCAGTGCTCAGATGTAGAAGGCGTAGACATTGAGTCAAGTATGGGACACTGCACACATTTTCTCATGAAGCCAGCCCCCATCTCCACCCCATCTTTTTCTTCAGATAACCTCACTTCAAAATGTTCCCTTTCGCACTTACAAAATTACATTTTTGTTGCCTCTGTTTAAGTTTCTCTCTGAGGACTTCACTGACATTTTTGGCAGAACAAAAGTCCCCTTTATCCACAGGACTACCCATAATTTCAGAATGGTTAGCATCCCTGGTGTCTGCCTAGTGTGTGTCCCCCAGTCCTTGTGACAACCCTAAGTGTCTCCTAGGTAAGCATATCCCAGCCTCCTTTGAGAATCACCCATGGATCCTCCCTGAGTACTCAGAGGGAAGTAATCTTACTGAGCTATAACACTCCTCTAGGTATTTACATATTAGAAGAGGAAGTTTTTGTATCTAAATGACTAATGGATATGTGAAAAAATGTCCAATATCATTATTCATCTAGGAAGTGCAAATGAAAACCACCATGAGATAAAATTACACTCTGCCAGAATAACTTAATTTAGTAAAAAAGATTGACTAGAGATTAAAAAGTTGACAAGGATATGGGACAAACTGGGAATGGAAATTGGCATAACTACTTTGTACAACTATTTGACAATTTATTACAGTAAATTTGGACCTTCCCTAGTGAACCAGAAATTTTGCTCTTAGACATATACCCAAGAGTAATGAGTACCGAGATCTATCAAAAGATGTATACATAATTCACAGAGCACTGTTAAAGACAGCCAAAAATTGGAAATAACCCAAATATCCATCAGTAGTAGAATGGATACATTAATTTTGGTATCTTCATACAATGAATGTAACACAGTGGTAAAAAAAAAAAAAGTTAAGTGCTATGTACAACATTGATTAATCTCACAGATATCATAATGAGTAAAATCAGTCAAAAGAATATGTAATGTGATTCCTTTTGTGTAAAGTTTAATAAGAAGCAAGACTAATCAACGACAGTCAGAGTAGTCGTTAGCTGTGGGGGCAGAGATGCTGACTGGGAAAGGGCAGGAAGGACCCTTCTGAGGTGATAGGAATGTTCCTAATGGTGATCTGGGTGGTGGTTGCCCAGTAGGCACATGCATATACACATATGTATGTGTAAAAAACACATCTAGCTGTGTACTTAAGATTGATTTACTTTGGTGTATTTAAATTAGACCAAACTTAGAAATGTATTCTCTAATTTGTGGTATTTCAGAAAATATAAATAAATCAAGGAAGTTGAAGGAAACAGAGGTCTTTCTGGAAGCTGGAAGAGTGTGGCATGAGGGACTGTTCGTGCTTCCGGGTCCCTGGGGCCTAAAGCAGGAGATGTGTCATGCTAGTGCTGGTGACACAATCCAGTTAGAACAGCAGTAGCAGAAAGAACCTTATATGATTCCCCTTCTGTGTGGACTTTTGTGGTCCTTATCTGTACTCACTGGTTTGCTTTGTTCTTTCTGTTTTTGTCAGTATGAGTTCCTACCCTCTGTTCCCATGGCATCATAGTCAGAAGCAGTGAGCAGTATTGAGAAGGGGCCTGGGGTGGGGGGGCACACAAGGCAGTGGTATTTGTGAGTCAGAGGGAAAAGTGAACACCTTAACCAGGGAGCCAGCAGTGAGGCTAAGATGGTGCCGCTGTAGAAACCTCCTAATGAGGGAAAATGCTGGTTCTCACGTGTGGTCATGGAATATGTATTGGTGGGACCAGTGAACAGGGGTTCAGGCCACTCGATGGAAGAGGAAGACTAATAGTCACATCCTAGCTGGGGGCGGGAGGGGAAATAGGAGAGTAGAGATTTTGTCCAGCCCTTTGACCACAATTGGCTAGTTACTCAAACTTGTGGTTTTCCTTGGGATATATGATATGGGCTTCACTCATACCCTGTAAGCTCCACCCGGACTTGGCACTTTTCCTGGTTCTTCATGGTGGTTTCCTTAAAAAGAATGAGTTATGGGGGGAATATTTTCAATTACATGCTGTGCGTAAATGTGCATTACAGCACAACATACACTCTGATAAACAGCAAGACAGGTGCTGGGCCGTATGCGGTGCCTCTTGTACCAGATGTAGCTGTACCAGTTCCCAGCCACGTCCAAGTTGGAACATGGCAGAATTCATACAACAAATATGTGTTACTTTGTCATGTGAATCTCCTTGAAGAGGTCATATTTTATCACTGAAAATAACTTTAAAACTACATGTTTCAAATATATACATATAGATAGCTGTGCCTACTTAAAATGTGAGACATTCATGTTTAAATAAAGTTACTATTAACCTGAATAACAATCTATTGAGGACAATATTTGCCTTTTCATATGATGATTATGCTGGTAATGTATTGCTACCATTATGAACAAATTTTAATTTAGAAAGTATTTTATGACCTTTAGTAAAAGGTTTGTAGAAGAATTAATGATTGAAGGAAGTAAATATTCTCTGAAATAGAAACACTGACAGCCAGTCTGTTAATTAAGCTTCACAGGCCATGCTGAGTAAACTAAACACTACTACTCATTATTTTTTACTTATTACCTTTTTCTTTTATTTATAATCATTTATCTTTGCAAGTGATTATGCAGTCTTTCTTTATAGAGTCACTACGTTTTTGTTTCTGTACTAAATCAGTTTGATTTCCCCGTGGCTCTCCTGAACGCAGATGAACTTCAAAGTCTGTTTCTAGCCATTGCTTCCTCTTTCATTTCATTCTTGAATCTTGTGCTGCTGCTGCTGGATATGTCCATGTGGGTATCTCAACATGACCTTAAAGCTGTAAAACTCAACTATTTCCTCCTTAGAACTCCTTCTACAAAACCAAATGTGGGTTTTCCTCTTTTCTCAGATTTGAAGCCTCCCAGACATCTTTACTCCTTTCTTTTCGACAGAGTCTCATTCTGTTACCCCAGCTAGAGTGTGTGGCATCATAGCTCTCAGCAGCCTCAAATTCTTGGGCTCAAGCAATCCTCTTGCCTCAGCCTCCTGCAGAGCTGGGACTATAGGTGCCCACCACTATACCCAGCTAATGCTTCTATTTTTAGTAGAGACTGGATCTCACTTTTGCTCAGGCTGGTCTCGAACTCCTGAGCTCAGGCCATCCATCTGCCTCAGTCTCACAGAGTGCTGGGATTAATTTTAGACACGAGCCAGTGCGCCCGGCCCATCCTTTTACTTGCTAGTGTTGTATTACCCCTCCACGCACCACACATTGTCAGTTCTTAAACACCAAAAAAAGAATTGCTTATTTCTTATCTTTCTGATTATTCTCACTGTCATCAGCCTCATGCTCACATGCCTCCTTCCAGCGATCAGACTTTTAACCTCCTCTCAACAAGCCATATGCTGGCCAGGTGAATTTGCCTAGAGCCAGCCTATGACGACATCTTTCTCCTGCTCAGAAACTTTTAATACAGCTCCCCAGAAAATTGAGTCCAAACCTAACTTGGCTTTTGCCAGCTCTGTTTCCAGCTGTTTACCTTCTTGAAACCTCATTTCCAGTCAATGATTTGACTCACTGTTTCCTGAGTCCCACTCCCCTCCTCTGTGCTCCTGCCCTGGTGTCCCCCCACTCCCTCACAGCAGATCATTCTTTTCCATCCTGGCTTATCCATCCAGCTCCTTGACCTCTACCATCCTGATGAAGTCCTGCCTCCTCCCCAGTGCTTTGTTCTTTCCCACCTCTGACCTTCTCGAGTGGCTTTTCCTGTTTATGTCGACAATTTCATAATTTAGCCTCTTTCAGTTGATGACAGTTCTTCTAATTGTGATCACTTGAACTGCTTTTCACGTGTTCATTTTTTGACATATGTGTGTGTAGCTAGGTTGTCATTGCCTCCAAAATGAGAATCTTTGCCTTACCTATATGCCTGCTTTATCTGCCTAATGTACCCTAATACTAAAATGTCAGCGCTTTTGAAGACTGGCATTTTTTTTGTCAGTTGTGTTCACTAGTAAATCCCAACACCTAAAACAGAACCTGGCATGTAGTAGGTCCATAATAAATATTCATTATATAAGTTGTAAGCGTTCAATGAAGATTACCTGATTTGATCTGGGTCATTCACACTTGCTGCATTCCTTTTTTACTAAAACTAAAGAGGTTATTATAATGAAAAAGAAAGTGAATGCAATTTATAGCCAGAATCTCCCCAACAGGGCTTGACTGCCCCTTCAATTTTGTTTTCCTGCAGATATTAATGAATGCCAGCTACAAGGTGTGTGCCCTAATGGTGAGTGTTTGAATACCATGGGCAGCTATAGATGTACCTGCAAAATAGGATTTGGGCCGGATCCTACCTTTTCAAGTTGTGTTCGTAAGTTAATGATTACTTTTTATTCCTATTTTGGGTCAGTTTTCTCTGGGGCTTATCCAAGAGAAAGGAAATAGTGTTGGTCAATGTAAATAAGTAAATACGTTGTACATAAAACCTCATTAATCAAGATGACAAGAAGGATGGAGCCTGTTTAACATAGTAAAATAAGTATATTACAGAACCTTCATCAAAATGCATTTTTATTGTGTTCAGAAAAATATAATAGCCAAATTGTACAGAACAAGCACATTTAGGAAACAGACTTTCATGAAATGAAAAGGGTTCGCTAAAATTAGCATATCAACCCTTTGTGGTTCCTGGGAGATAAAAACAGGTTTTTCCTCTTAAAAATACATTATATTAAGCATTCTTTAGCATGAATTAAACTTTGTCCCAGCTTCTGCCTTTATTCCAAATTATGAGTCACTGGAATCAGATTTAATGAAGTTTCCCCAGTTGGGAGAGTCTGGAAAATAGTAACTGAAGCCCTGTGTTTCAGACTTTCTAATTCAGCCCTAGTTTCAAATAGTCTATTCTGTTTTCTTTCAAACCTACTGAAATGCCCTCTGAATTTATACTGTTCTGCCTTGTCAAAGTCTCTGAGATTTTCTTGTGTACACAATAAGGGCAAAAATCCGCCATCCAACCACATGTTCTAATATTGGTTCTGAAAATATAGTTTCACCAAAAACAAACTCCCTCTCCACAAAAATTAATCCAGTATAATCACTCTAAATCATACATCACTAGAGAGAAATGCATTTTAGATGTAAAGTTCTCAAATGCAGAGTTCTTTAAGGTTTTCTTCTTTTTAAGTAATCGTCCTGATCATAAAAATAGGGAAGCCCGTAGATTTTTAGACGTTATGTTCAGTAAAGTTCAATGCACGGCAGAAAACTATCAGGATGGTTTTAAAAGCAGCTCTCTATTAGTTTCTGGTCTGCAAGGTTTTTTTTGATTTTATTTATTTTTTAATGTGGCTCTGATATATGCTAAGCTTCATCCTTCTTGTCCCTGTTTTTGGCTTGCCATTTATTTGGTCAGCATGCAGACTTCATGAGGGTGCTACCATTCATTTTAGCCAAGCGTATTTCTCTAACCTGTGCTCTAAGGTGAGATGTACAGCAATGATGAGATGAAGAAAAATATATTAAAATAAAAATGACCGTTTCATTTATTACTCTCAGATGAGTTTAAATGTTCTTACTAATTGCTACTCTTTTCCTTTAAAAACTGTCACCCGCAGATTAGGAAATTTTACACGTAAGTTTTTTTTTCCATGTTCTTTTACAGACAATTCTGGGCATGATGCAGACAGATGGCTAATTTTAGTCCCTTTTTAGGGGAGGTGGTAAAATTAAACCACAAAATTATGTTTGTATCCACGGTACATTTAAAAACTGATGGAAGAATTTGGAAATTTGAGGCCAAACATCACATTGTTGACAAAATCCAGATAATTTTTGGCTGATTTGAATTACATGAATAAATGTTTTAAATAGTTTCATAATTTAAGCGTAAACAATTGTCAAGAGTTTGGATATAGAGTTTGTTGTGAATGGTCTTTTTACTCTCTGACTTGGAGTCTGGTTAGAATTCTTACATTGAAGGTCGCAGATTAGGTAAACTCTGAGATCTGGTCCCAAGGTTCTGTGAAACTTAGACTAGATACGATATCTAGATTTAAAGGCGGGCATCCAGGTTTTAATAAGATGGTAGAAACCTGCCAATGAGATTTTTGAAGCATTTGCACAATTCTTAGCATTTATTTTCCCTGTCATTGTCCAAATAATTCTGAGCTTATTGAACAATCATCCATTCTTATTTGAAAAATAAATAATTTAATTTTACGGTTCACTTGCAACAGCTGAAAAGATAAGTATTAAGAGACATTTGTTGCTAGTTAAACATTCCAGTTGAGTATTTAACGTTAAAACCTGGGCTTTTTACCAGTGTTGAGTGAGCAGATTTATTTCTCTTTCCTCTGAATTCAGCATCACAGGAATGTATGTGTAGAGCTCCTTCAGGGCTTGTCGTCTCATTTGTGGGTGAACTCTGTGAGGAACTCGGTGGGGGGGCATATGAAAACAGTTGAGAAGAAGCAGGGGAGAAGGTGATATTCACAGAGTAAGGGGGAAAAATTAGGAAGATGGTAGTATTCTTGATAAGCATGGAGAAGCAGCAGATGGACACATACCCTGTCACTGAATGGAATTGCTGCTTAGCGTTTTAAATGAATGTTCCAAGGTGTATAAAACCAACCAGAGAAGGACTAGGGAGGATGCTGACAACATTGGCTCAGGCAGCATGAATTCAGGGCATATCCAGGACATAAAAGGTGTGGCTGACTCCGTGAACTCCAAGAAACGCTCTTGGCAGTGACTGAGGAACAATGGGAAGCTCTCTCTGTTCTTGAATACGTGTTAGTGAGCACCATAGAATTCCTTGACCCCAGCCAAGGTTTGCAGCCGTTCCACTTTCTCTCCTTGCCCACTCTGTCCTTGCCCTGCCAACCCAAAAGAAGAGCGGTAGGCAAATCCTGGCATTTGCTGCCTTTGATCTCCGTGTCGTGACCCAGGGTGCTGTAGCAGCTTTCTCCAGACTGGCTGCTACCTATGTTATGGGACAAGGTAAAAATTTTAGGACTGACTTATTGAGAAAATTGAATAATCTGTGCAGTTGGAATGGAAAGACTTTTTAGCTTTCTGAGCTGCAGTTAATTTGCTTGAGGCATTTAAGAGCTCTGGGATGAGTGCTACTGATGGTGTGTCCTTGAGTTCAGTATAAAGGTCCAAATAAAAGAATTCTGAACCTGGGCTTTTGCTTTTCATAGTATTCTTGACCCATGGACTTGGAGCTAATTAGCAAAGATAGAGGGTTAGAGAAGATGTGCTCAGGAATTCGTCTCAAATTCCTGGAGAATTCCAGGCAAATTACTGGAGCTCTTCTGGCTTTCTTGACACATTAACTGCCATGTGAGTTGTATTTAACTTACTCTAGTTTTGAGCCTGGAGCCTTGTGAAGCATATTTAACTCACATGGCCTAACTTTCGACCTATTTTGATAGAGTAAAACACCATTGCCCCAAGGAAAAAAATTGTTTTTCTAATGTGGCACTGAATGTGTTAAAATGGGCTTTCCTTCCTGGTGTGGTGTTTTTTGCCCATGGTAACATTGTTTTCCTACACACTGAGCCTGGGAGATGGTATCAGCTTGGAGTCTTTCATCTCCTTTGGTTTCCAAGGAATTCATTGAATATTCATAACTTCTCTTATGACTGTTCCTTTCTTTCCACTTCTTTTGTGGCCATCTCAGATTAGGCTCCTCACTTCCCTCACTCCGAGGTCTCAGGACACCGTGCCCTGGTGGTTAGACAAATCTGTGCAAAGTACTTGCTCGCATATAATAACAGCTACACAAAACCTGTGACAATAATCTTTATTCTGAGTTTAATAGGTACCAGGCATGATGATAAGCTCTTTACATGGCTTATCACAGAAAATACTTACAAGACTTCTTTTGGGTTTGTATTGTTGTTCTTCCTATTTTAGAAACCAAGGAATTGAGTCACAGAGAGGTTAAAGATCTTTTTAATAGTCATACAACCTATAAATGGCAGAACTCAGATTTGAAACTGCATCTGTCTCACTCCGTAGGCTTAAACCTTTAATCAGAGAAAGGAAAATGGTGTGAATTGACAAAGAATGAGTTATTTAAGAAGAACTGCTATCTAATGTCACCTCCCACGCAATAGCATAGATGGCTTAACTGCAATGAGCTTGAAGTTAATAAACAAAAGCAGAAACAGAAAGGGAAACCTATAACTGATAACACTGAAATATTGAAAAAAAATCACCAGACACGACTATGAAAAACTATAATCTAGCAAACTGGAAAACAGTAAGGAAATAGATAAATTCCTGGACACCGACAACCTACCAAGATTGAATCACTAAGAAAGAGAGAACCTGAACAGATTAACAAGTCATGAGTTGAATGAGTAATAAAAAGTCCAGGACTGATGGCTTCACTGCAGAATTCCACCAAACTTTCAGAGAAGAACTAATACCAATTCTGAATCTATTCCAAAAAATTAAAGAGGAGGAAATTCTTCCCAACTCATTCTATGAGGCTAGCATTACCTTTATGCCAAAACCAGACAAGGATGCAACAAAAGAAGAAAAACTACATATTAATATTCCTGATGAGCATAGATGCAAAAATTCTCAAAAAGATATTAGCAAGCCAAATCCAACAGCACACAAAAAGATAATATGCCATGGTCAAGGGGATTTAACCCAGGGGTGCAAGAAGGGTTCAGCATGCACATGTCAATAAGTATGTTACATCCTATCAGCAGAATGAAGGGGAAAACCACAGGATTCTCTCAATAGACACAGAAAAAGCCTTTGATGAAATTCAGTATCCTTTCATGACAGAAACACTCAACAAGCTAGGTAGGAACAAATTCAACAAAATAAAGGCCACACGTGACAAACCCACAACTAACATCATACTGATGGGGGAAAATCTGAAAGCCTTTCTTGTAAGAACTGGAAGAAGACAAGGATGCCCACTTTTATCGCTCCTATTCCACCTAGTACTGGAAGTCCTAGCCAGAGAAGTCGGGCAAGAAGAAAAAAACAAAAGGTATCCAAATGGAAAAGAAGAAGTCTAATCATCTCCCTTTGCAGATGAAATGATCTCAATTCTAGAAAAACCTAATGACTCCACCAAAAAACTTGTAGGTCTGATAAAAACGTTCAGTAAAGTTGCAGAATATAAAATCACCATACAAAAATCAGTAGCATTTCTATACACCAATAATGAAGTAGCTGAAAAAAAATCAAGAAGGCAATCTCATTTACAACAGCTACAAAGCAATTAAAATACCTAAAAAGAAATTTAACCAAGGAGATGTAAGATCTTTACCAAAAATATAAAAATCTTGATGAAAAAACTTGATGAGGATACAGACTAACAGGACAATATCCCACACTTAGAGATTGTCAGAATTAACATCATTAAAATGACCATAGTCCCCAAAGCAATCCACAGATGCAGTGCTGTCTTGATCAAAATATCAATTTCATTTTTCACAGAAGTGGAAAAAGCAATCTTGAAATTCATATGGACCCAAACAATTTTGAAATTCATATGGACCCCTAATTGCAAATAGCCAAAGCAATCCTGAGCAAAAAGAACAAAGCTGGAGGCATCCTTCTATTTGACATCAAAATATATTATAAGACTATGTAAATAAAACACATGGTATTGGTTCGAAAACAGACACATAGACCAATGGAACAGAATAGGAAACCTGTAAATAAATCTACATATTTCTAGTGACAAAGACACCAAGAGCAAAGGGCACCCTTATCAATAAATGATGCCAGGAAAATCGGATATCCGTATGCAGGAGAATGAAACTAGCCCCTATCTTTTACCCTATATACATCTAAGTAAACTCAAGGTGGATTAAGAAACTCTAAAACTACTAGAAGAAAACATGTGGCAGGTGCTTCAGGACATTGGGCTAGGCAAAGATTTTATGGCTAAGACCACAAAAACATGGACAACAGAAACAAACATAGACAAATGGGACTATATTAAACTAAAAAGCTTCTACACTGCTAAGGAAACAATCAACAGAGTGAAGAGACAACCTGTTGAATAGAAAAAATATTTGAAAACTTTTCACCTGTCAAGAGGCTTATAACCTAGAATATACAAGGAACTCAACAGTAAAAATAAAAACTTATTAAAAACTGGACAAGAGCATGAACAGACATTTCTCAAAAGAAGTTATACAAATGGCCAAAAGATATATGAAAAAATGCCCAATGTCACTAATTATCAGGTAAATGCAAATCAAACCCACAGTGAGATAACATCTTAGGCCAATTAGAATGGCTATTATTACAAAGACAAAAAAAAAAAAAAAAAAAATCCAGATACTAGTGAGGATGAAAAAAAAAGGGAACTCTTACACACTGTTGAAGGGAATGTAAATTAGTATAGCACTAGGAAAAAATAGTATGGAGATGTCTCGAAAAACTAAAAATAGACCTACCATATACAATCCAGGAATCCCACTTTTGGATATATATCCAAAGGGAAAGAAATCAGTGTATCAAAGGATTACTTGCACCCTGTGTTATTACAGCACTATTCACAATAGCCAAGATGTGGAATCGACCGAAGTTTTTATCAACAGATGAGTAGATAAAATGTGGCGTATATACCCAATGCAATACTATTTCAGCTATAAAAAAAGAATAAAATCATGTCATTTATGGCAACATGGATAGACCTGGAGGCCCTTACATTAAGTGAAATAAGCCAGGTGCTGAAAGGCAAACACTGCTCATTCTTACTCATATGTGAAAGCTAAAAAATGTTGATCTCATGGAAGGAAACATTGGAATGATGGTTCCCAGAAGCCTGGAAGCACATGTGTGTGGGGACTGGGAGATGAAGAGAGGTTGGTTAATTGGTACAAACATACAGTTAGATAGAAAGGAAGTTCTGTGTTTGATGGCAGAGTAAAGTGACTATAGTTAATAACAGTGTAATGTATGTTTCAAAATTGCTACAAAAAGGGACTTTAAATGTTTCCAATACATAGAAATGATAAAAAATACTTGAGGCAATGAATACCCTAAATACCTTGATCATTACCTATTTTCTGCCTGTAACAAAATATTACATGTGCCACGTGAATGTGTACAAATATTATGTATCAACAAAAAAATTTAGGTCTGAAAGCCAGACCTTTCCAGTGTTCTTTCTTGCCCTTTATCCATTTAAAAGAAGCAGATTTATTATGTGTAATATCCTTTTTCTTTCTTTCTTTCTTTTTTTTTTTTTATTAAATTTTGTCATAATGGGTCTTAAAATTCTGTGACGTATTTTTGTGAAGTTGTTTCCATTAAAAAGTACTGAGTTTAAAAACTAGTAACTTTAAAATACCACAGAAAGAAAGCAAATGGTCCACAAAACATTTTCCTTTCCTTCTGAAGGTTTTACCATGCATTGTTATCATTAACCAGTCATTTACTATTAAACTTAAACGGCCAGTTGTAACAAACAGTTCTGAGACCATTCATCCATTACTTGTTAAGACTGAGGTGGCAGGTATTAGAGGTGATAATCATTTAGCCTTCTGAGTGTTCTGGGCACCCTTGGTGACCTTGCCAGCTCCAGCAGCCTTCTTGTCCACTGCTTTAATGACATCCACAGCAACTGTCTCATGTCACGAACAGCCCAACAACCCAGAGGAGGATTGTCTGAGAAGCTCTTAACACACATGGGCTCGCCAGGAACCATATTGATGATGGCAGCATCACCAGATTTCAAGAATTTAGGACCATCTTCCACCTTCTTATCAGGGTCATAGCCAATTTTCTTAATAATGTAGGTGCTGACTTAACAATTTTCTTGTATCTCTTTTGGCTGTAGGCAGCTCAGTGGACTCCATTTTGTTAACACCAACAATTAGTTGTCTCACACCAAGTGTGTAAGCCAAAAGGGCATGCTCACAGGTCTGCCCATTTCTTGAATTACCAACTTCACATTCACCAACACCAGCAGCAACAATCAGGATAGCACAGTTAGCCAGAGATGTGCTTGTAAGCATGTTTTTGATAAAGTCTCTGTGTCCTGGGGCATTAGTGTAGTCACATAGTCTTTGCTGGTCTCAAGTTTCCATAGGGAGATGGCAATGGGTGAAGCCACATTCATGCTGAGCCTTTATCCAAGACCCAGGCACGCTTGAAGGAGCCCTTTCTCATCTCAGAAGCCACCTCCTCAAATTTTTCAGTGATTCTCTTGTCAGTGCCACCGCATTTGGAGATCAGATGACCAGTAATGGTGGACTTGCCCGAATCTATGTGTCCAATGGCGACAACATTGATATGAGTCTTCCTGTCCTATTTTGGATTGTATGGGCGTTTTTCACAACACCTGTATTCTGGCAACAAACTTTTTATTGAAAAAGCTAACATGCTTTTTCTTATGTGCACTTGAGACCCATTGAGTGTTTAGTTAGAACATGAGCTGATACCACCTAACAATGAACTTACTGATGTCTCTACAAGCCAGTGATTTTCATTTTACTTTTGCTCTAAAGACCTTTTCTTGAACTTCTATCTTAGAAGCTATCATGGAAAAAAATCATCGATACCTAGATGCCCCAGAATTTATGGAGAATATTTGAGGTTAGGAAATCATGGGAAGAAATAAGCCTCTTTACAACTAAGATATTTTAGGGTGAGATGTTTAGGAAGAATTAGCTCACTAGACTCATTCCTTTATTCTCCAGATGAAAAAAATCCCTGAAATTTTGCATTTTTCTTTGTGTAATGTATGAAAATTCAACAGCTAGAGACTCACTTGAAACAATTTCTTTCAGTTAGTACATGCACACATTAATGCCTTTAAACAAACTGCTAATTTTGAGTCTTGGCATAACTGTGGGGATAGGCACGATAGGGTACTTCAAAACAAAGCACTTGGGTAGAGGAACAGGTTAAGTATAACAGGCGTGTTGCTTACGATAGTATTGGTGTTCTAGGTATATGGCCAAGGCGAATCTGAGGAAGTGTGTATGGAAAATTAAGCCAAAGGGAGCCAGTATGACAATTCTCCAACATCAAGGATCTGAGAAAACTCTTCAGTGCTCTCAATAGCTCTTATTCCTAGGACGTACAACTAGTATAATACAATTAGTGTTATAGGCAAGGCCTACTTGTGAGCCGAGGTGATACTGTTTCTATGGAAGTTTCAAGCCCTCAGTTTGGAGAGAAAATTTTAGAGCAAAATCCTTTGTGAGCCATCCTAGAACATACACGTATGTTCTAAAGTTTGTAGCTCCTACAGTTGCAGACCTATAGACACACACATGCAGAATGATGTTCAGTTATCACAGGGACTTTTCTAGCCTTTTGGGGATAATAACCTTGATTTTTCATGGTTTACTTGCACAGGCTCCAAAAAAGTGAGTAGGAGAGGGAGAGGAAAACACTCAGACTTCTCTATTTTACCACTTTTCAAGAGCTCTTGGCAGAACCATTCTTACCAGACATACTGTTAGTTTGGAAGCTTCCGTCCCTTGCCCCTATCTCCTAATCCATCTGTAATATCTGTCTTTGACGTTCTTCACTTTGCTGAAATTCTACCGCTAAACAATGGTAGAATGCAAATGTACTCCAGAGGATGGAGATAATCTAGTTTTACTTACTAGTTTTAGTAAGGGTGGCTGACATGTGTTTTGTGTCTCTTTTATAATGAGTTTAGCATATGATATTTCTAATAAGCATGCTGAGCCTACCATTTACAAATGAATGGTTTGCCATATTACTCAGAGTTCTCTCCAAAGCGACACAGCCACACAGCCAGTAGATCTGTGTGTTGGGGGGTATGTGTGTGTGTGTGTGTGTGTGTGTCTGCTTGTGAATGACAGGATATTTATTTCAGGGAATTGGCTCACACAGTCATGGAGGCTGGCAAGTCCAAAATCCACAGGGCTGGAGATGCAGGGAAGAGTTAATGTTGCAGCCTGAACATGAAGGCAGTCTGCCAGCAGAATTTCCTCTTCCTCAGGGGAGATCAGTTTTTTTTTGCTTGAGGCCTTCAACTGATTGGATGAAGCCCACCCACATTATGAATGATAGTTTGCTTTACTCAAGGCCTTCTGATTTAAATGTTAATCTCATGTTGGCAACATCCAGACCAGTATCTGACTATTTGGGCACCCCAGCCTAGCCAAGTTGACACATAAAAGGAACCGTCATAGCCCGTCCAAGTGAGTTCCCCCTGCCTGTAAACTGGTAAGTGGTAGAGCCATAATTTGAACCCAAGTCTGTCTGGCCGTAAAAACCCTCACTCTTCCCACTGTGCCATGGCACCCTAAGTGAATCATGTTATTTCTTGTAGCACGTAGTTGAGATGTCAGTCCTGTTGGAAGAATGAAAATTTAAATTTGAGCAAGGAGAGTAGGAATAGCAGGTTGTTTCGAAGCCCCAGGTACTAGGGGAATTGGGTAAGGGGAGGAAAGTCAGGAAAACCTCATTTGGATGGTGATATAAATGGAGAAGAGCTTTAGTTGCGCTAGAGGATTGGGCATTGGGGGATACCAAATTTGGTCCGAGTTAGAGGTTGTGGCTTGGTCTGGACCTGGTTCTCCAGAAGAGGCTTCACCCACATTTGCACTAGGAGATGAACTTCGTGAAGACAAATTCTCTTATTTACCCTATATGTGTGGTAGAGTGTCCAGCTATTAGATGGATAAACTCTTGTCTACTGAATTTATAAAGATTAGCATTAGGGTCTAGGTATTGGATGGTGATAGCCTGTTGTGTTTTTGCATTATTTTCTGTTGTCTGGCTGGAACGAGGACTTTGTGTGGCCCTGAAAATCAGAAGCACTTCTAGCTTCTTGTTCATACTTACTGGCCTAGAGTGAGCCCTTCTGGGCCCTGCATGTTCTCACTTCCTCTGAGTGAGAAGAGCAGCTACTGCTCACAGCGTCAGCTGTGTTGCTGGTTTCCCATAGTGCCTTGTTATGCACCACATGCTGCCTTAGAACTGTGGCTACTATGGCCAAAGGCAAGAAAATAAGCTGGGTCCTGATTGTAGTAGTAGGTGACTAGTTATCGGTGCAGGTGGATTTTTGTTGAAATTGTTTCTTTGTAACTTCTTCACACATACCCGATTGATGCTTGCTGAAATCAAAGAAGCATCCAGACAGGGACAAGAGTAATCACTGCCAGATGTCCGGCATCTGGTACCCTGACTCGCAACCTTATTTGCCAAACTAACTCTTAATCAATAAAAGTGGCGCCCTAAATCTAGATCAATGTATTCCGAAGCCTGGTTCTTATCCGTGTTTTAAGATTCCTTTTACTGTTGCTTGAATAGTCTGTCTGGTTTGTGTCTCAGTTGACATCAGGCTTTATCTCTCTGCTTCAGCGGATCCCCCTGTGATCTCGGAAGAGAAAGGGCCCTGTTACCGGCTTGTCAGTTCCGGGAGGCAGTGCATGCACCCTCTGTCTGTTCACCTCACCAAGCAGCTCTGCTGTTGTAGCGTGGGCAAGGCCTGGGGGCCACACTGTGAGAAATGTCCCATTCCAGGCACAGGTAAGACATGACAGCTGTCTGCTCACATACTTTACCAGCCACATGGATGTGCAGAATATTTAAATGTGGAGAGGCTAGAGGCTCTGCTGGGCCATGTGCTTTACTAATGACCGGCTGCTCCTCACTCCACAGTAACCAGATCCTAGACAAAGTGACTTGTTCACTCGTTTATTGAATGTTGTGCTTATTAATTTCTTTAATTGGAAATGGAAGGAATTATATTCATGATTAAATTTATGCTATGAAGCTTCATTAACTCAAGGGCAAATCCTGCCAAAGCCTCTGAACTTCCAAGAGGAGTTGAGTATTAAGAAGTTCGTTATACTTTAGCCTTCTGTCTGGTACGTAATTGCCTGATGCCCTGAAAGGGTGAGTTTATTTAGGTACCTTACTTCTACCAAAAAGCCACCAGCTTCTCAAGCAGGGTAAAACAGTTAAATGGAACAGAAAGAAACCTGCAAATATTGGGCATGATATTATCAAAGACTCTCACTGGCTTGACATGGCATAAAACAGTCTACTCGGTTGTTTATTTGATAAAATGCCTCCCCCTTGGGAAGTACATTAACTCTCACAGGGCCATGAGGTATCTTAAAGTGGAATTTACGCTAGAGCAGACAAGGTTTAAATATAAATTTAAGCCTGATATTCCACCTTTGTCAAATCAGAAAGAACTCTGTTAAGGCAAAGATCATACAATGTTGATGGTATATTGGTAGATTTGATAATTTTAGACACCTTCAAAGGCCTGGTACTCTCCTGGTCCATCTGATCTATTTGCTTTTAAAAATTAATGATCAAAGTATATAAACTTTTTAATTCATTCAATTTTGAGATCTTTGTAATCTTCACATGAAGCGTAAGTTAAGACTGTGAATAAAACTCTGGGATATTCCTCCATAGTACTATCACTAAATTTGAAAATAGTATTAAGAGTAAAATTTTTTGAATTGAATAAATTTTTGGTTATATAGTGATGTTCATTTAAAATTTTTTTTAATAATACTCCAAAAATTTGTTAAAAATAACATATTTTTCTTCTGGAAACTTCTTTTTAAGTAAAAGTTGTATTTTCTAGTTAAGTATAAGAATGAGTTTCCACCATTTACTGTGTGATCCTTAGAAAAATAGTATTCTAAGCACGCTATAATGACTATTTTAGAGTTTCCTTTTTGAGAACTAATTTTAGGGCCTGAACATTCAATAGAAGATCTCTTGTTCAGTGGAAGTGAGAAATGACTTATTTTACTTTCAATTTGAAAAGTAGAAATAAAAAGGTTGTCCGTGAACTCCTTGGTGTCTGGGTTTGGTAACTCGCCTCCAACACCAACACCAAAGGGATTAGGTGGATTTTTCCTCTTTGGGCCACACACCGTCTTTCTCCCAAGTTTTTTCCCTTTAGTTACTCCTGGGGATTATTCAGGGGAGGTGAGAAAATCATAGGAGTCTTACTTTTTAAAAACAAAACAAAACAAAAAAAAAACCTCACTTTTTTTCTGGCAAGGATAGTTACTCCAGGGCACAGAATATCTCCTAATCCTCTGGAGATGAACCAGCTGGTCATGACCAGACTTTTGCCCAATTGTAGTTTTTTTGCTTGGAAATAGCTGCATCCTGATCTGACATTTTCCTTCTTCCTTGATTCCCATCTACCATCTCTAACATGACTCATTTTGCTAGATTCCTTCTCACTGGAAGGAATCTTTTCACTATCCTGAGAATCTCTTTTTAAAACCCTTCCCAGTCTCAGTCCTTCTTAACCAATGTTCTCGTACCAGCTGATACACTGCATTCTGGCTGGACACTTTGGATTCTTCAACCAGAAACAAATCATGAGAATTTCAGAACCTCATTTCCCTGAATAGTGATTTTTTTTTTGTTGCTTTTTTGAGACAGAGTCTCACTTTGTCACCCTGGGTAGAGTGACGTGGCGTCGTAGCTCACAGCAACCTCAAACTGTTGGGCTCAAGTGATCCTAAGCCTCCCAAACAGCAGGGATTATAGGCACCCACCACAACGCTGGGCTATTTTTCAAAAAAAAAAAAAAAAAATTTTTTTTTTTCCTTTTTTAGAGACGGGATCTCTTTCTTGTACAGGCTGGTCTCGAACCCATGAGCTCAGGCAGTCCACCTGCCTTGGCCTACGTGAGCAGACATGAGCTACTATACCCGGCCTGATTTCTGTTTTTTTTAAACCTTCTTATTTATCATCTAACTTAGATATCAGTGAGCTCTTTGTTAATAACTAATGAAATTGCAACAAAGTAGGAAGAAAAGAAGAAAGCCTGATTCTTGCTAATATTAAATGCACATGCAATGAAATACGTAGAATGTATATAGTGTCTTCTATATGTGAAAATATCTCCTAATGTATTACATGTCTATGTATTACATATATATTATACATATAATATATGTATAATATTTCCTGATTGGTTGCTGATGTATATATAGTCTGCTCTCTATATCCATGGGTTGAATTCACAGATGTAGAACCCATGGATGTGGAGGACCGGCTGTACTGAGCCATTTTATCCTCAGGGGGTGTTGGAACCAATCTCCCATGGATACTGAGGGATGATTGTATATATAATATGATATATAAGATACATGTTACATAGTTGTTGTATATTCATTATATATATGTATATATATGTTCTGACTGAAGAACATAGGAATTAATAGATGGAGAAATGTTTAGTAAGAAAAAAGAGGGTTTAGACATTTTTCTGTAAATACACAAGTTTATCAGAAATTCAAGCAATTTGCTTACATTTTGCATCTGTTTTAGAAGTCTTTGAATGTAAATATATTAGTGATGATTTATTAAGAGATATTCATCATGATATTTTCCTCTGTATAAGTTTGCACTGTTAGATTTTTAAAAGGAATATTTTCCCATCCCAAATCTAGCTGCTTTTAAGGAAATCTGTCCTGGTGGAATGGGTTATACGGTTTCTGGCGTTCATAGACGCAGGCCAATCCATCACCATGTAGGTAAAGGACCTGTATTTGTGAAGCCAAAGAACACTCAACCTGTTGCTAAAAGTACTCATCCTCCACCTCTCCCAGCCAAGGAAGAGCCAGTGGAGGCCCTGACCTTTTCCCGGGAACAGGGGCCAGGAGTGGCGGAGCCGGAAGGTGAGAGCGGAGGTGGATCTTGGACTGTAGCCACCTCTCTGTGTGTCTCTGCTTGGGTTCCCCTGTGTATGCCCTTGTAGAAGAGAGTTGCTCAGCTTTGGCACTGTTGCTATTTAGGGTGCATGTGTCTTTGGTAAGAGGTGTTCCTTATATATTGTAGACTGTTTAGCAGCACCTGTGGTTTTTAACCCTTAGGTGCCTCCCCCTTTAGTTGGTGTAATCAAAAAAGGTGTCCAATGTTCTAGTTGTCCCTGGGGGCAAGGGTGGCAAACTTGCCCCTGATTGAGAACCACTGCAGTAGGATAATACACACCTAGCAGGCAACAGTATTCTGTGGTAATTTCAGGGCGTTGACTTACTCTTCGGGGGCTACTTTTTCCTTGGCGTTTATTCCTGGAGAGTGACTTAAATCCTTCAGGGAATATCCCTAATTCATTTCTTGTCTAGAGGGTCACTTAATAAATATTTATTTACTTTACAAAGTAGAGCCTGCAGACTTTTAAAATGTTAAAGCATCACTAGACTAACAAGGTGCCTGCCGTGCTAAGAAGGCGCTGCTAACTCATCTGTCAAATGAGTCTAATGGACAGTCAGGGATGACGGAGGGTGAGGGGAAGGAAGGTGGGAGATGGTCTATGGGAGGGATCTGGAGATCACCTAGCACAGTCCCTGAGACCTAGAGAGGGGACGTGACTTGCCGCGTGTCATACGAGAGAGTATGTTCTGAGATCTGTGACCAAGGAACACATTTTTCTAAGGGAGAAGTTTAAGGCCTTATACTTGAGAGGGAGACTGGAAACAATTGACTTTGGCTTTCTCTCTGGCATTCAGGAAGAGGATCATCTCTCTCTATGTATATATAAACCAGCATATCCAATATTTTGTGTATTTGTTCATCACAAAAATCTTCACCCTAGATAGAAGGAATAAAAATTTTAGATTTGTATGGAATACACACACACACACACGCACATATGTATTATTTAGTCTAAGTTCCTATTGGCTTTTTATGGTTGATTCTTGGGTCAGAACTCAGGATGCCCATTCACACATCTTGTGAGGAAATAGGGTACCCAGGCTAATGATGAGTTGGGAGCTTGACACGACCTTCCTGGTAGGCAGGGTTTTTTCTGGACTCTGATTGTGCTTTCTGTTTTCTTGCAAACTGTTAGTCCTTTGCACAAGCAGGAGGAAGTGGGCCATATGGTCCAGCTTTTGCATTAAGACTTTCTTGGTGGTGGGTTAAGCAGGATAGGTTAATTGACTTTCTCCAACCACAAGAATATTGCAGCAGTGTTTTTAATTTATTTGGTATCCTAATTGTTTTTAGGAAGTAATACTCCTACCCAACCTGTATTCTAATGTTTAGGAGATACTAGTCATGAGAAAAATCTTGGTGAATGTTAACTTGGGGCTTGAGGACCACTATTAAGAACTGATTAATGGAAAGCAAGTCTTTTGAAGGACAACGGCATCACCCCCACCCCCACGATAATGTTCAAGATTGTGTAATATGTAATTTTTTTAATATATTAATGCTCACAGGGCTTTATTAAAGATTAGAATAGATAATAGTGCAACATCTATTCTCATGTCTCTTACTGAAATTAGTGGCTTTCTGTTTTAATGTTGATACCAGAAAACATTTCAAACAATATATACTATATTAAGTATTTGAGCAACTAATGAAAATGTTTTCTAAGATATGAGAAGTGCCACATAATGATTAGGCAAAAAAATTATGTACCAGAAAATGTTACCTTTTAAAACTTTTTAGTTTAATCATCTCACTTTCAAATGAGTTTGAAAGACTAACACCTGGTGCCTAGGTTCCTATTGTTGAAGAATAACATAGCGCTGGGACTTTGCTGTCTGTCATGTGTAAAATTCCCCCAAATGTAGATAACCTTAATTCTGCATTTGCTTTAGTTTGGGTTTTAATTTTTTTGGAGAGATACTAGATTTTTGTTGCTTTTTAAAAATTGAAATATAATACAGTGAATTGTCTTAAAATGTAATAAAGTCCTTTTTTCTTTTTTGGTTTTAGTGGCAACTGTACCTGCTGAAAAGGTAATTTATTCATTGTTTACCAGTCCTTTTCTTAACCTCCAAAATTATTTCCTATTAGAATGTGTATAGATTTTTTAGACTCAAACACAGTAACATGTCTACTATGGATCGATTGATTTACATTAATATACTTAAATTGATTTGATCTGAACACTTTTGAACTTAAAGTTGATTTAAGTTCATTTATTCAAAAAATATTTCTAGATCATCTGGTATGCAGTTGGTACTGTTCTCAGTACTCAGAAGACAATAAAGAACAAATCAGACCAAGTCCCTTATTTTCATGGAGCTTAAATTCTAGTGAGAAGAAAATGGGTGGAATTGATGGGAGTAGAGTGTCTAGAATTCAGAGTCAACTGCTTACCTGGGCCATTGTGGAAAGAAAGACTTTGATATGTTTAAGTCACTGTGTGTTCTTAGTATGTGTAGTGCATTTATAGTGAGTGAAATGCTTCTTAACTCAGCTGAAATTTAACATGCATGTTTCAGTTGAATTAGAATAAGGATAGAGCTTACTTACCCTTGAAAGATACAACCAAACACTAGACTAGAAGGTTGCTTCTTCAAAATTTTAGAGAAATTTTTTATCAATCTCTTGGCATTTGGACTTAGAATGGGGGCAATGTGAAGAGTTTGCCACTCTCAGCATCTCTGAAGATCAGTGATGAAGGGCAGTTTGCAATGTTGCTGATTTTGAATGGTTCTGATTGACATATGGGAGGAATCCTTTACCTTGTGAGTGGGCCAGCCAGTGGCCTGTCAGCCAGTTCTCTGTTTATGATGAAGTTTATGATCTTTCTTAATCTGAAAGCGATCCTGAAAATGTTCTTGTCTATGTATTTGATTTGGGGAGGAGGTAGTAGGAAAAAGGCGGTCACAGTCTTTGTAGTACTGGTACCTTTCAAATGTTATGGGATGGATGAGGCAACAGGATGGTCCTGGGTGGGCAACTACATGGCAAAGGTGTGGTAGAGGGGACAGCAAGGATCACGAAAGGCTTGCTTAGAAAGAAAATTTGAGGTTTCTTTGGTAGGCTTCGACCACCAAACTGCAGTTGTAATCATTGGGGAAATTCCCTTGTCACCTGGACACTACTTGCTATATGGAGAAGTGGTATGGATTAGAAAGCCATGGGCTGCAGACTGATTGAGGTCCTACCTAATAGGTAATAGAAAGCTAGTCTATATTCTTAAGAAGAAGAGGAAATGTGGGAGAAGTAATAAGTGCTCAGTATTTCTGGGAGATGAATTTTGAGGTGGGAACAAAGACGAAGCCCAAGACGCCAGTTAGATTATCACAATAGACTGAGACTGAGAGAGTGAGTCTAACTCGCAAGGGGAATATCTGTGGCTATGGAAAAGGGTCAGCCACTATAAGAAATAGTGCCAGTGAGCAGAGCTTGGGCTGAGGAGTGAAGAAGAACTGCACAGTGACTTTAAACCTGAGGGAGACTGATTAATGACTCCAATGGCACTGACAGAAATGATGAAGTTGGAATGAGACCCTGAATGGTTTTGGAGAAGGTGGATTTTTGAGATATTTGTGGAATATCTAAATGGAGTTACCCAATGAGCATTCACACTTATAAAAGTGGATCTGTGATGGGATTTTCAGACAGGCTATTTTAGGAAAAACAGAAAAGAGATGACAGTTGAGGCCAGGAGAGGGGATAAGAGTTAACAGAGGCCAGAAGAATAAACTTTCTGGAAGGTGACAGTGACAAAATAATTTGATGAATATTTTTAATACCGTGGTGGTGTGAGCTCTCTGGTACTGCTCTGACGTGGGCAGGGTCACAGATTTTTAACGAGGCTGACCCATCTGTGTAAGCTTCGAGGAGCTATGCCTGGAAGCTGACCCATGAGCCATGCGCTTCTTTGCTTGACCTCCTGTGAGGAAGCCTTGAATCTTCTCTCAGAACAGCGATTTTCTGTTGCTTTGTGTAACTACCCCTGATCAGAGAGCTGTAGTTGTAAAGTTATCAAATGTGGGGTAATGGAAGATATGATTGACCAGTTTTCCCTATTTTAACTTAGTGTGCCTTTGTTATGCCCCATCTGCCCTATCCATTATTTAATCTGCAAAGAGAGCCGGTCATCTTAGTGGGAAGAAGCCACATGTGAAGGAGGTGAAGGCTTAGTTCTCCTTTGAGGTTAGTTATGCCCTGTTGCAGACTCAGTATGGACCTAGTGGCCGATTCATTTTTGACTGAAAAGGTCTGACTCTGGGCCTCAGGGAAATGGCTGAGGGTGTGTGTAAGGCTCAGCACTGCTCAGGAAGCTTACAGGCGTACATCCTCGCACCATGACAATAATTTCTTTTTTAATTTCACACCATTACACAGATAGAGTCCTATGACATTTCTTTGCCTTTCTAAGAGTATAATTAATTAAATAAAAAATAGTAATGTGTGCAAACTAAAAATAATTCCCACTTTCAATGTCCTTTTTTATTGATACAACCATCTAGGAAATACCTTCATTGGATCAGGAGAAAACCAGACTGGAGCCTGGTCAGCCCCAGCTCTCTCCAGGCATCTCACCCATTCACCTGCATCCACAGTTTCCAGGTAGCCCGTGTTGGTCTGCGCTGTTTGTAAGAGTATTCTGAATAAAAGCATGAGATAGGATTTTTTTTTTTTTTACTTTTAAAATAAATCATTAGAATTCTAAAGTCAAATGTGAAAAATATACACAAGTACCCGAATATACTCACAATGTCAGTATATGATGTTGTAAGTATTGGGAAAGGCAAGTTTTTCACTATTTTCTGTGGCCAGGAATAGTATATTTTTAACTACTCAGACAGCATTGAAAGTCATCATGAGATGAATGGCCATTTTTTGTTTTGACTTCTGAATCTCTCTTAGATATTTTTGCTAAATATTGGAACAAGAACCATCAATTAATATCATGAACTTTCGGGACCTCTAACAGTTCTTTATTTGCAAGAACAATTGTGATATAAGTTAGACTAACTCGAAATGTGATCTCCATGCATCTAACAGGCTGTAATTTTATTCTTATTCCCTACTTCCTCTTATAGTAGTGATTGAAAAAACATCACCTCCTGTGCCTGTGGAAATAGCTCCTGAAGCTTCAACATCAAGTGCCAGCCAAGTGATTGCTCCAACTCAAGTAACAGGTTGGTGCAGTATTTGTTTTGAAATCTGTCCTATGGAGGAGACATGGGTCTGGAACCTCATTTTACTTTATTTAATTATTTTTTCTCTCCGAGCAGACACCAAAGTTTAATTCCGTTTTAAAACAACACTTTGCAGAAACAAAGTTGACAGCTCTGAATCAGTGTCAGTCTTTATGGAGTTAGTACTATTTAGACCATTTCAAATTAATTTTTCTGTATTTTGAGTTATTTATTAATGTATTTGTATCAGGGGTATGTCGTTTTAACTGTTTGGCCTATGTTTTCACATATGTTTATTTGGCCCCTAACTAAGGAGACAGGAGAGAAACCATTTGCAGGCTCTTCATTCTGCTTTAGTATTATTCATGCGAATTTGAAAAGAAAATTGACAGCCACCTCTTGTACTATTAACGAGCCTATCTTTCAGCTTCCCCAAAATGCAGACATTGGGAGAAGAACAGTTTGCAGTGCTCATTGATGTGTTCAATTTGGTCAGAATCTGCTGATGCACACCTTTACACAAACTGAGTAGATTATTTAATGTTAATAACATGAACTCCACTAATTTGATTCATTTCTGCTGCTCTGACTTATAGGCCATGCTTATGTCCCTTTTAACAGTCTTAAAAGTTAGCTAGAAATACTGCCTTTTTTAAAATGTCATTGTACTTGTTGGTACTAACTTGTTTCAAGATATGTCTCCTCATCAGAAGGTGACAAGATTTGATTGCAGGCATTGAACTTTATTTTTGCAATCCTAGGAGCTAGCCCAGGATTTGTTTTGTACTATCTATCTATCTATTTATTTATTTATTTATTTATTTATTTATTTATTGCTTCAGTAGATTTAGGAGGTACAAGTGGTTTTTTGTTACATGGCTGAATTGCATTGTGGAGAAGTCTAGGCTTTTAATATACCAGTCACCTAATCAACTTCACTTTAAATGTAGTATCACATATATAAGGTTGCTCATGGAAGGATTAGTCATAATAGCAAATATTTGGAAATAATCTAAATATTGTTAAGGAAGAGTATGTGTTATTAAAGTAACATTTTAAAAGAATAATGTCATGAGGAAGTACTTAGGGCATAGTGTTTGTTAAGAAACACAGATCACAATATAATGACTCCAGTTTCATTTTTTCAATGTCTACAAATATAGAATAGGAAATGCATCAAAGTGTTGAACTCTCACCAGTTACTCTTCAATATATTTTTATGTATTTTCAAAGTTCTTTATAATAAACATTATTAATGAAAAAGTTATAAAAATATATTATATTTTGAAATAAATGAAAAGCCTAAGTGTTAATATCCTTAATGTACATATATCAACAAGAAAGATGCTAACAACGGAGAAATGGAAAAATAGTATAACCAGATAATTTGTAGAAAAAGACAGTTCCAAGGAGCATATAATAGAAAATTTCGTCTTTACTAATTGAAATGCAAATTAAAATAGGGTAATACTTTATTCTTATCAAATTAGTATTGATAAGCCCAACAAAACTACTTTTATTAGGGTAAAATCAAGACTCTCACATTACTGAAGGGAGTGTGTATTAGGATTCTCTAGAGAAACAGAAACAATAGGGTATATATAGGTTTATAGAAACAGCTTTATTATGAGAGAGATTGGCCCACAGGATTCTAAAGGCAGAAGTTCCACAATCTCATCTGCCAACTCAAGGCCCAGAAAGGCCAGTGGTGAGATTCTAGTAGGGGGAGTTAGTAGTGGAAGTCCCAATCTGAGCCTGATGGCCTGAGTACTGAGAGGGCAGAGTGTGAGTGTCCAAGGGCAGGAAGAGGAGGATGTCACAGCTCAAGCAGAGAGCAAATTCTCCTTCTTCTGCCCTTTAATTCAGTTCTTGGCCCTACCCTCAACAGATAAGATGATTCCCACATTGGTGAGGGTAATCTTTACTTCGTCTACTAGTTCAAATGCTAATTTCCTCTGGAAACAATCTTATAGACACGCGTGGAAATAATGTTTTACCAGCTATCTGGGCATTTCTTAGCACAGTCAAAAGGACTCATAAAATTAACCATCACAGAGTATAAACTGGTTCATTTTTTCTGGCAAGCATAAACTGGCAATATGTATAAAGAACTTTAAAAAATATTCACAGCTTTTGGCACAGTAATCCTATTTTATGTTCTCTAAAAAAAAAAAAAAATAACATCCCCAAAGACTGTGGTATTAGTTTATATAAATGGTTACTTATCATAGTATAATGTACAATAGAGAAAAAATAGAAATAATGTAAACATTCAACTATAGGAAAATAGATAGTTATGGTACATTTGTACATTGGAACACGTTGCTTCAAATGTAATATTTTTGCAGAATTTTTATTGAGGTCTGTTTAGCAAGAAATAGTCACAAGATATTGCTAAATTTAAGATGAAGGATATAAAAATTGAATGATGTTAACTATTATATGAGTTCCTTAAAAAAAGGATACATACATGTTGAGAAAATACTGGAAAAAATACACTAGATATTAGCAGGGATTGTTTTTTGTAGTGGGTTCTAGGAGGTTTAGGTGTTATTTTATTTTGGAATTTTATTATGAAGTGGACAGATACTTTTAGAGTGAGAAAACATGTCCCCCCCAGAGGCATTATGTCAGCTTTAAGTTCAAGATTTCACTGTAGAATGAGGTTGGCCATGTATGACTGGAGTAGCTAATAAAAGTGTTTGTAGCCTCCCTTAGAATATTCACTCCTTGTAAACATGATATGCTTCATTTTCAAATAGAAATGTTCTTATGTATTAAAGATTTAGTCAGTTCTTCAAAAATGTGGATGTACATTCTCTTAGATACTTGAATCAAGACAACAGACTACAAGGTATTTTTAAAAGGCACCTCTGTCCCAGGATGAAATGGCAGGTGAGTTATCAGTGTAGAAGCAGCCTGAATTCAGCGACACACAAAGTATGGCTGCTCTAAGAACCATGGCCTCTATACATTTATTGCCTGGCAACCACTCTGATCTTACCCCGTAAAGTGATACAGAAATGTTAGTGATTCTACATATTTTTGGAGTGATACAATGACACAATAGTGATTTTTTAAAGTAACCATGTCCTAGCTGGGCGTGGTGGTGCATGACTGTAGTCCCAGCTACTAGGGAGGCTGAGACAAGAAGATTACTTGAGCCCAAGAGTTTGAGATTGCTGTGGGCTATGATGCCATGGCACTCTATCCAGGGGGCAACAAAGTGAGACTGCCTAAAAAAAAAAAAAAAAAAGACCATGGCTAAAATTGATTATTCTTTATCACGTCTATAACAGATCCTGCTTTGCATTCCAAGGTGTACAAGCATGGAATTTACTATATTGGTCAACGAGGATCTTCTAATTGTTTATCTCAATGTTAAAAAGAAAACGTGAATGAGGCAACATACTGCAATTCACTAACTCTTCCCAAATAATGTATTTCCATTTTTCAATGTGAAGACACACTCTAGTTTTGAATGGGAATATACGAACTTACCAGCTAGCTTCACAGAGGTTAATTAAGTTTGGCTGGATAGAGGGATCCCAGCAGCTTGTCCCTAGCACTGGGTGAGGAGCTGGGGGCTCTTCTTCAGCGGTTCCATCTCCTGGAGATCTCAAGTATCTCTGCAGCACCCTCTGTCACCCTGTGACCTGCAGGTACTGCGAGATCTGTAGGGAGGACACCGGGATGTCCCTGAAGCTGGGAAAATGGTCCTGGTATCTCTAAGCCATCACTCATCACGTCTCTGGAGAAAAGCAAAGAACCCTGGAAAGTGAAGACACAACACACAGTAGTCAAGCACCCAGGGGGAGGGAAACAAGATGGCTGACTGAAGCCAGCTTTCTACAGAGGCTCCTGTCCAGAAGGAGAGTTAAAGGACAGAAATTTAGCAACCTGGTGGATTAGAGCTGCACCAAGGGAGGAGGTTGAAGAATGCACATCAACCCCGCTGAGGTGAGCTGTGACCCCAAGGACACAAACAAAAGGTACAAAATCAATCGCCAAGTGGACGGGATTCCCCTCCCACATGAGAATGGCTCAGAGTGCCCCACAAACAAACAAGCAGAGTTCAGCGGTCCTCCCACTACACTCCACAGGAGAGACCCTCTAAAAACTAGACCTACCTCCCCTACTAGGGTGCCATGGCGTTCTCCTGACAGGCATAAAACTGTATAAAACTGTATAGATTCTCTACCTGCAACTCTTAGCTCCTAGCACTCTCCTCCACTCTCAGTCTGAGGTCTGGAGGCCTGTCCCCCAGGAGTCCTGATTCTTGGGTGATTCCTCGAGGGGTGTGGACAGGGCCTAATCTGCAGCTGGTCAGTGCTGACTCTACAACACAGGAGTGAGGAGAGGACAGTTAGCTGAGAGGGAACCACACCAGAGTGGCACTGCCCCAAGGCGCAGAGCAACAGCCATCTTTTGGCAACAATAGGCCTCACTCCCAGATATTCTGAAGACACACCCCCGTCTCCCGGAGCAACCAGAGGAGGCCGGGTATCTACTCAGGTAGCAACCACCATGGGACAGATCTGGGATGGAAATGCAGACCCATGAGTAAAGGGTTTGCCTGAGGAGATACCAGCCTGGGTGAAGCGTGGGGGCTAGAAACGCAGGCACAGAGCCAGGAAGTTCCCAGGGCGGGGCTGACCCAGAGGACCGCTTTACTGAGCCTAAGATGCACCCAGCCCTCAGGGGATCATCAGCCAACAGACAAAGGAAGACAGGTGGCTAGAACTGACAGCTAACCAAATACAAACCTTCAGGAGCAAATAGATTTCCTTGTGATTCAGGTAGGCACAAACCACTGGAGTATCTGTTCACTACAGACAACTGAGTCACAGCCCTGCGGGGCTATCAGTGACTGGGTGTGACAGAGGTACAAGGTGGGGAAGGAGGCATTAACCTTCCCAAACTAATCTATTTGCTGGATGGGTCCTCCTGACTCCACGGAGCACCAGAGCAAGCCATATCTGAGTAGTCACAAGACCCTTGCGATCCAGTTGCCAGAGACCTTTTAAACTCTCCCACCTGAGACAGGTGCTGACTGAGACAATTGATCCTGACTTTCTGAACTGAGTGAATTGCCCGAGGACTATTCAGGTGATGCCCTGGGTGTGTGGTTGTAGAAAGGTTTGATTTTCCTTTTCTAATTGTTGCCCATGAGGGGCGGGGTGACTTAATTGCTGGTATTTCACCACAGCTGAGACTTCAACCCAGAGTAAATGTTTTCCTAGGGTCACACAGAGACCAGCTGAAAACAAGACAGAACCACTTAGCCCCACCACACCAAACAGGTCCACAGTTTCTGAGGCCATAGCACTGTACGGGTCCTTGACAAAGCTCCAGGGGAAAAATCAAACGTCGTAAAGAAATCATGGTGCGGAATCAGCAGAAAAACTCTGGTAACATGAATAACCAGAATAGATCAATTCCCCCCAAGGAAAGATATGGTAGATGTAACTGAAGATCCCATTCCTAAACAGCTGGCCGAGATGTCAGAAATCGAATTCAGAATTTGGATTGCAAACAAGATTAACAGAATGGAGGAAATTTGGAATTAAAAATCCGAAGAGCAATTCAAAAGTCAGAATTAGAAATTTGAGGAGAAATTCAAAAGTTGTCTCAAGAATTTAACAAATTCAAAGACAAAACCACCAAAGATTTTGATGCACTGAAGCAAGAATTTGCATCCCTCAAAGATCTGAAAAATACAGTAGAATCCCTCAGTAACAGAGTGGAGCAAGCAGAAGAAAGGATTTCTGACATTGAAGACAAAGCCTTTGAATGCTCCCAAACTCCCAAAGGGGAGGAGAAATGGAGAGCAAAAATGGATCATTCTCTCAGAGAGCTCTGGGATAATTCGAAGAAGGGTAATATCTGCTTCATTGGAATCCCTGAAAGTGATGAAGTGGCCTTGCAAGGCACAGAGGCCATTCTCCATGAAATTATGAAAGAGAATTTTCCAGACATGCCAAGAGATTCTGAAATTCAGATAGCAGACCGTTTTAGAAGCCCAGCATGACTCAATCCGAATTGAGTCATCCTCCAGGCATATCATAATTAACTTCACTAAAGTTAATATAATGGAGAAAATTCTGAAAGCAGCCAGACCTAAGAAATCCATTACCTACAAAGGGAAGAATATTAGAATGACTGCATATCTCTCTGCTGAAACTTTTCAAGCCAGAAGAGGGTGGTCATCGACTTTTAATCTCCTAAAGCAAAATAACTTTCAACCCCGGATCCTGTATCCAGCTAAACTGAGTTTCATTTATGATGGAGAAATTAAATACTTTAATGCGATTCATGTGTTGAAGAAATTTGCCATAACCAGACCAGCTCTTCAGGATATTCTCAGACCTATCCTCCATAATGACCAGCCCAATATTCTATCACAAAAGTAAACTCACTCAGAAACTTTTGATCAAACTCCAACTTCCACAGTGGCAAAAGAATTAAAAATCTCCACAGGAATTTCAAAAACTTGACAACAACATTCTTAACACACTTATCACTATTCTCCATTAATGTGAACGGCTTAAACTGTCCTCTAAAGAGGCACAGGTTAGCTGACTGAATACAAAAACCCAGGCCAGATTTTTGCTGCATATAACAGTCACATCTTACCTTAAAAGTCAAATATAGACTCAGGGTAAAAGGACAGTCCTCCATATTTCAGGCAAATGGTAATCAGAAAAAAGCAGCTGTTGCAATTCTATTTGCACATACAATAGGCTTTAAACCAACAAAAGTAAGGAAGGAAAAGAATGGTCACTCCATATTTGTTAAGGGTAATACTTAATATAATGAGATTTCAATTATTAATATATATGCACACAACCAGAATGCACCTCAATTTATCAGAGAAACTTTAACAGACATGAGCAACTTGATTTCCTCCAGTTCCATAGTAGTTGGAGATTTCAACACTCCTTTGACAGTATTGAATCATCCTCCAATAAGAAGCTGAGCAAATAAATTTTCGATTTAAACCTAACCATCCAACATTTGGATATAACAGACATCTACAGAACATTTCATCCCCCCAAAACTGAATACACATACTTCTCATCAGCCCATGGAACATACTCCAAAATTGATCACAGCTTAGGTCACAAGTCTAACCTTAGTAAATTTAAAGAAATAGAAATTATTCCTTTCATCTTCTCGGACCACCATGGAATAAAAGTTGAACTCAGTAACAACAGGAATCTGCATACTCATACAAAAACATGGAAGTTAAATAACCTTATGCTGAATGATAGCTGGGTCATAGATGAGATTAAGAAGGAAATTGCCAAATTTATGGAACAAAATGACAGTGAAGACTTGAATTATCAGAACCTCAGGGATAACACAAAGGCAGTCCTAAGAGGGAAATTTATAGCACTGCAAGCCTTCCTCAAGAGAACGGAAAGAGAGGAAGTTAACAAC
Organism: Loris lydekkerianus; assembly: GCA_963574355.1. NCBI lineage: Eukaryota > Metazoa > Chordata > Mammalia > Primates > Lorisidae > Loris > Loris lydekkerianus. The sequence continues at coordinate 1,462 of CAUYPK010035082.1, read as the reverse complement.
TTAATGGACATCTCAAGCAACTGGAAAAGGAAGAACATTCCAACCTCAAACACAATAGAAGAAAAATAACCAAAATTAGAGCAGAATTAAATGAAATTGAAAACAAAAAGGATTATACAACAGATCAATAAATCCAAAAGTTGATTTTTTGAAAAGGTCAATAAAATATATAAACCTTTGGCTAACCAGGAAAAAAGTAAAATCTCTAATTTCATCAATCAGAAATGACAAAGACGAAATAACAACAGACCCTTCAGAAATTCAAAAATTTCTTAATGAATATTACAAGAAACTTTATTCTCTGAAATATGAAAATCTGAAGGAAATTGACCAATACTTGGAAGCACGCCACCTTCCAAGACTTAGCCAGAAATGTTGAACAGGCCCATATCAAGTTCTGAAATAGCATCAACCATACAAAATCTCCCTAAAAAGAAAAGCCGGGGACCAGATGGCTTCATGTCAGAATTCTACCAAACCTTTAAAGTGGAACTAGTACCTATATTACTCAACCTGTTCTAAAATGTAGAAAAAGAAGACTACCCAGCACGTTCTGTGAAGCAAACATCACCCTAATCCCCAAACCAGGAAAAGACCCAACAAGAAAAGAAAATTATAGACCAACATCACTAATGAATATAGATGCAGAAGTAGTCAATAAGATCCTAACAAACAGAATCCAGCAACACATCAGATTGTACATCACAACTAAGGCAGTTTTATCCCAGGGTCTCAAGGCTGGTTCAATATACATAAATCTATAAATACAATTCAGCACATGAATTAAAAAACAAAGACCATATGATTCTTTCAATTGATGCAGAAAAAGCTTTTGATAATATCCAGCATCTCTTCATGATCAGAACACTTAAGAAAATTGGTATAGAAGGAACATTTTTTAAACTGATAGAGGCCATCTATAGCAAACCCACAGCCAATATTGTATTGAATTGAGTTAAATTGAAATTATTTCCACTCAGATCAGGAACCAGACAAGGTTTCCCATTGTCTCTACTACTCTTTAACATTGTAATGGAAGTTTTAGCCATCGCAATTAGGGAATAAAAGGTGATCAAGGGTATCCACATAGGGTCAGAAGAGATCAAACTTTCACTCTTTGCAGATGATATGATTGTATATCTGGAAAACAGGGATTCTAATACAGCAGCGTCTCAGGTTACAAAATCAACATTCATAAATTGGTAGCCTTTATATATACCAACAATAGTCAAGCTGAAAAAACAATTAAGGACTCTATTTCATTCGCAGTAGTGCCAAAGAAGATGAAATATTTGGGAGTTTATCTAACAAAGGACGTAAAAGATCTCTATAAAGAGAACTATGAAACTCTAAGAAAAGAAATAGCTGAAAATGTTAACAAATGGAAAAATATACCATGCTTATTGCTGGGAAGAATCAACATTGTTAAAATGTCCATGCTACCCAAAGCAATATACAGTGT
>CAUYPK010035081.1:0-43587 GCA_963574355.1 Loris lydekkerianus | reverse complement strand
AAAGTTGTCGTGTACTATGTTTGGTATAAGTTTGTCTTACTATTTCTCTACTACGAACTCTCTTTTTAAACGTGGTTTGTTATTGTAGCACTTTTTACAACAAAACTATACTTGAACAGTTCCAAACTGTACATACATACTATATGGAGCCTATCCTCTGAAAGGGTTTCTTATTTCTATGTGGAATTTCATATCTTGCAGTGTCCTGTAAATAAAGATTAAAGTCTACCCTTTTCTTTAAAAAAAAAAAAAAAAAAAGAAAAAGAAATAAAGAGTCAGCGTATCTGGATGTGCCTGATACATTTCTGGAGGGTTCTTTAATTCTAGGATTATAAAACAATAACCTTAGTGCCCTTAAAGTGTTGTGTATTTAATTTTTGGAGCATTTAAGGACACAAAGATTACCACATTATTAAATAAACTGAACCCAAGAGAGTAAGCACTTCCATAGCTCATGTTTTGTTGTTGATGAAGTAATTTATCTATCAATTTTGTATTTTTATAAAACCTTCAAAGAATAAAAATGTTTGCATCTTGATCACTCATGAGCACAAGTTAACACAAAATACTTAACAATTGCTCTTAGGAGGACATTTTTTTCTCTGTTCTCATTAAGTGTTTTTATTATTTTTCCCAAAATAAGCAGATGCCTGTGTTCATATCCTTAACTGCTTCAGGTGTATGGTTTTATACTTGGAATGAATGAAATAATGGGGAAAAGAGCAGTTCCAAGTCACTCTTACCCCAAAATCACAGAGGCTTTGGGTTCCTGATTACACCCGTTGATTATAAACCTGTATAAATGATACGTCTTCCATGAACAAACCATAGGGCTCTGAAACAAATATTTTCTTGTATCAAACTGGCAACACATGTTCAGAGTGGCACTATTTACAATGGCCCAAATGTGGAAACAAACTGAAGGCCATCAGCAAGTGAATGGGTAAACAAAGTGTGGTACATTCTTGCAATGAAATATTATTCAACCACAAAAAGGAATGAAGTCCTGATCCTGCGACACCATGGATGAACTTCGAAACATTACTCTACATTGAAGAAGACAGACACACAGGGCATACGTTATATGACTCCATTTATATGAAATATCCACAATATGTATACCCATACAACCAGAAAGCAGATCAGTGATCGCCGGGGCAGAATAGGGAGCGACTTTTTAATGAGCACAAAGTCTCCTTTTTGTTTGATGAAAATGTTTCCGGACGAGATAGAAGTGATGGTTGCACAACATCATGACTGTTCTAAATGCCACTGAGTTTTATTCTTTAAAATAGCTACTTTTAATGTGTGATTTTCACCTCCATAAAAAAAAAAAAAAAACTTAAAAAAATAATTTTCACCACACCTCCACACATCTGGCATCTGTGATTTCTCTGGATCACCACGAGATGCATGAGAATTAATACACATGTATTAAGTTTTATTTTGAAATAGTAATAGCTTAACAGACAGGAAACCACAAAAAAAAGTATAGGAAGTCCCTGTGTACCATGTACCAGTTGCCCAATTTCCAGGAGAAGTTATACCTCACATAACTATGGTATAACATTATAAACATGCCTTGCACATTAGTATAATATGCATTGTTTGTTTTATCATGTGTAGATTTGTGTAAATACTACCATAATCAAGATACAGAAATATATTCCACCACCACTAAGATCTCTCTGGCTATTCCTTTATAATCATACACAAGTTTCTACTAACTCCTAGTAGCCACTAATCTGGTTTCCAAACTCTATAATTTTGCCATTTGGAGAATGTTATAAAAATGTAATTATGTGATCTCTTAAGATTGGGTTTGTTATTCATCACAATATCCTTGAGATCCATCAAAATTGTATGTAATGGTAGTTCATTCCTTTTTATTGCTCACAGTCCCTGATATGGATGTATCACAGTTTGTCTAACTGTCACCTGACACACAATTTAATTGTTTCCAGTTTGGGGTTATTACAAATAAAGCTGATATGAACAACTGTGAATAGGGTTTTGCGCAGGCATGAATTTTCATATCATTGCAACAGATTTGCAGGAGTATAACTGCTGAATTGTACAGTAAATACATGCTTAGTTTTTTGGAGTGTTTTTGTGGGGTGGGGGTGGGGTCTTGCTATGGACTCAAACTCCTTGGCCCAAGTAATCCTCCCATCTCAGCCTCCAGGGAGGCTGGTATTACAGGAACACACAGCAGCACCTGGCATGGTTTTTAATAAACTGCCACTGTTTTCAAAAAGTGAAAGAGAGAAAGAGAAAGGAAGGAAGTGCCTTGTTTTGTCAAGGAGCAGCAGGGAGGCCCCTGAATCTGGGGAAGGGCAATAACAGAAGACGAGGTCCGAGTGGAGGGGTGAGGGGTGCAAGGTCATGGAGGGCCACCGCAGCCAATGGAACAGCACTGGTTTTTGCTATGAGATGGAACTATGGGCTTTTGAGCAGAGGAACATTATCTGTCTAATATCACAAACAGATAACTCCATCTGGTCTGTGGAGGGAAAAGGACAAAAGCCTGGAGGCCAGTGGGGAGGCCCTTTCAATGTCCCCAGTGAAAGATGGCGATGGCTTCAATAGGGGCAATGGCTGTGAAGATCAGCAGAGATGGGGTAAATATTTTGAAGATTCCCTGGTGTTTTTTAGACAGGATGTGAGAGATGCCGTTTCTCAAGGTTTGGGCCTAAGCAAATGGTAAGATGAGTTTTCCTAACTAAGATGAAGAAGACTGTTGGAGAAACATTTAGGAAAGGAAAGGAAGAGAACAGAAGCTTTGTTGCAAAGGGAGATCCATGTCAAGAGCTAGCAAGTAGCTGGAGTTCAGGAAAATGCTCCAGAACGGAGATGCAAATCCGGGAATCATCAGGGAGCAAAGAGATGGTATTAGACACTGTGAAGAGAGGAGGCCAGCATCAGGGGAGTGGGGGGGGAGAGGGACAGGGAAAAGTCAACCACTGGGTGAGGTGCCCTGAGATTCAGAGAACCTAGGAGGAGCCTGAAGAGGAGCAGCCAATGAGACAGCCCCAACCCAGAAAAGTGTGCCTCCTGGAAGCCAAGTAGAGGATGTGTTTCAAGGATCGGGTGATCAACTATGACCAATGTAGCTTTTAGACCAAATAAGACAAGGACTGAGAATTGAGCCCTGGCTTCCGCAAGATGGAGGTAGTATACGCCCTTGAAAAGAGTGGTTGCAGAACAGTGGGATGAGGGTGCTGCTGATCCTGGTTAGACTTAGTTTTAGAAGGACGACAACAAAGGAATTTGGATTTTCTAGCAAGGGATGAGCACCTTCTCCAGGACATTTGCCTTAAGTAGTGACATCAACCTCAGAGAAGGAAGTACCCATAAAAAGCATTTGAAAAGGTTTCACCTGCGTTTTCTGCTCACTTTATGAGAAAACGAATTAAACCCATCGTTGGGGTGGGAAACGTACTAACCTGGACACACTGACCTCGTGGATACTGGCTTTCATACCTTGTTATGCTAGTAGAGTTACTAAAACAATATCTTTGAACTTGCCAATAAACTATCCTAAACCTTCTTGCACAAATAAGCAAGCTTTACTCTAAGAAGTTTTGCTGCCAGAAAATAAGTCTAAGTGTAGACATCTGAATGCAATACGACCTCTTACTTGGCTGGATAATTTTTTGGGGGTAAAAGTGAATCACTTTTTTCTTTTATGGCAAAAACTTTGTAGTTCCCTATGAAGAGGATCAGTGACTAGCAGCAGGAGATTTATGCTTAAAGAGGTTATGTACATTCTTGTTTCGTTTTTTCCCTCTTAAGTACTGTGGGTTTCCCCTCCATTTGACTACTTATGAAAGAAGACCTCCTGAGTGGTATGAAATGACTTGGCAAAATCTTCATAAATAACAGAAAAACCCTGTTGTTTGGGAGCTTCTAACAATGATATCTGGACAATTATTTTTCTTCTCAGCTTATACAGAACTTTTCTGAATATTATTTTCTTTACGTGGAAGAGAATCTCATTTCCTTCCCAATTCTTCATTCATATGTGGCATGAAAAAGCTACTGTTGAGTAGGTCAAAGTTCATTTTAGCTAAAGTAACATGGTGAACAGGAAGCACTATTACACTTGACATATTACAAAACTGGCTTCAAAAATAGATTCCCAAATCCTTAGACAAATTTAGTATATGAGCAAGGTAGCATCTCAAATAAGTGGGCATAACTTATCCATCCTAGACTTGAATTTTTAATTTCTGAACTTGGAAAAACAAAATTTTGCTTATTTTATGTTTTTCAAAAAATATATAATATGTAGCAATGCTTTTAAACTATTAAATGAGATTAAAGAACAACATACATATTATCATCCATTTGTATTTGTCTTTTATTATTATTATTATTTTTTTTTTTTTTTTTTGAGAAAGAATCTCACTCAGTCACCCTGAGTAGAGTATCACGGCATCATAGCTCACAGCAACCTCAAACTGTTGGACTTAAATGATCCTCTCGCCTCAACCTCCTCAGTAGCTAGAACTATAGATGCTCATCACAATGCCTGCTTTTTTTTCTATTTTAAGTAGAGACGGGGTCTCACTCTTGCTTAAGCTGGTCTCAAACTCCTGAGTTCAAGCAATCCATCTGCCTCTGCCTCCCAGAGTGGTAGGATTACAGGCATGAGCCAATATGCCTGGCCTATATTTTTCTTAAGACGACTTTCTGGTAGGTAACAATCTAATCAAGCAAATATATGAATACAAAACCTCTTCAGAGTAAGTTCTTCATTCATTCACAGTAAGTTCTTCTCAAAGCCTGTTTCACCCATAAATGTATTTCTCCAGGCCTGGAAATGCAGGTCGTTAGAGAATAGAAGGTAGGAGGGAATGACTTGACTCTGGAATGACAGCACCTCCAGACGTACCCCACAGGTGTGTCTCTTTCTTCCTTCCCTGGGCCACCATGTGGCTGGGGTATCCTCTGGCCCCTGCCCTGCTGCCACCCAGGGAATCCACTGCTACCCATGGTAGCAGCACGTTCTTACTTCTGTCCATGGCCTACTTCACTGTCTCCTCCCCCCCTGAATATGGTCTTCTGACCTCCCCACTCTGAGGAGGGCAGCCAGGCACAGGTGCCAGAAACAAGCCACAGAAATAGCTCCTCAGATTCACCTCCCAGACACGTTTTCTTCCACAGCATGGAGCTACAGCTTCTCCTCCATCTAGCGCTCCCCTGTGTCTTGTGCAGAGTGGAACCTCTCCTAGGAAGCTGAGACCACAGGACCAGCCAGTCCTCTACTTATTTCTTGCTAGTCCCTGAATAGTGTGACTTTTTCATCAGGCTTCTGCCCTGGCTCTCAGGAGAGAGCACTATCTACCATTCTCCCACCCTCATCTCTGGTCAGCAGTGGGGCTTCCTTCCCTTCCTCCCATGTGTGGATAGTCAGATCTCTCTAGAGATGAACCCCCTGGCTCCCTATTCTCATCCGACATGTGTCCCTAGCCTGTTAAGTTTTCTCTACAAACATACCTCTCAATTCCAGTAAATTCTTCACTTAAAAAGAGTGACGCTGGGACACCTACAGTACTGAATATATTCCCAAAATCACTACAATTACAATTCTAGCAGTGTAATCTCCAGCCACCTGATAAATGTCTGATTTTTTGAAAGACCAAAATTTCCCCTAAAAATATTTTTAAGTTAATTGACTTGAACTCTGTCCTATCACACTCTGAGACACATTATTAGCAAAGTGGCATTGCCCCTCAAGTTTCAGCACATATGCTGCTTATGACCTGCCTAGTCATGGGATCAATCAGAGAGGAAGAAAAAAATGTTAATTAAAAAAAACTCTGTGCTTGCTTCAGCAGTACATACCTAAAACTGGAATGGTACGGGGAAGATTAGTATGGTCCCTGAACAAGAACAACATGCGAATTTGTGAAGCATACCGTATTTTTAAGAGAGAAACTCAATTCAAGTTGGGAGGACAGGGGAGGAAGGAGAGGGATTGGTGTACTCCCACCTAACGGCACAATGTAAGAGCACATGGCACCCCTCCTGAGTGCAGGACACAACTACAACAGGACTTTACCTAACAAATGCAAACATTGTAACCTAATCATCTGTACCCTCATATTAAGCTGAAATAAAAAAAAAAAAAATCAAACCAAAAGCAGAAAATTTTAATGTCAAAAGTGTTCAGGTCAATTTCCAAAGGGAAGTATTTATAAACAGCAGAATTTAGAGAAATAAGTGTATTACTTTGGTGACTCCTATATTAAAAAGAAGCACAGACATACGTTTTACTAGACCGCCAAAGGAAAGCGCAAGCTGCGTCTCTCACAGCAGAGGAATGTGCTCTGTCACCACAAGGCTTCCAGATTCAGCAGCATTGGCAATTCATAAATGTACCGCAATCTGTGAAATTACTTGTTACTCCTCTTGAGCTCAGTTTGGAAGAAATGTTACGTGTTTCTCATGGATACCCAAAGTCCCCACAAAGAACTGAGGCCATAGAATTACAATAATTTCACTGAAGTTTCAATGACTTCCAGAGAATGTTTCTAGGTTACACTAGAGAGTGTTTGTTCTAAACACTTCCTTATGCATCTGCCTTCCACTTAGCTGAAAAGATCTCTTTCCTGACTGGCAGCCATTACTGAAGTGTTAACCTGGCTGTCCCTGTACTGCTTCCTGGAAGCCATGTCCCATAACCCTGTGTTCTAAACCCTGTGTTTGGGCTAAAGCTGTTGCAATTACCTACCAACCTCAGCAGACTTTTGGCTCCTGGCTCTTATTCTACACCTGTGCTGCTGGCTGCCAGCCTTCTAACAGGTTGCTCTATCCATTCTATTAAGTAAGAGGTCGTCAGGAAGTCTTGTTCTATGCAGAGGGGCCATAGAGTGACAGTGGCATCTGCTTACCAAGAAAGCAAATGTTGCTGCCATTACCTCAAATTTCCTATTCAAGATTCTAAAATGGGTCCATTTTCCACAGATAGCCATGCCATGCTGAGGATAATTAAATCCATGCCATTGTAGGTAAATTAAATCCATGCCATTGTAGGTATTAGAACCCAAAACACAGGTGAAGAAAGGGCTCATGATTTATGTATAGTCTAGAATTGGGCAGTCATCCAATAAAAATAATCTGGAATAAATGTTTCCTAAGTTTACTGGAGCAATTTGGGGGACTTAAAAAATTCAATTATAAACAAGATAAATTTTTAAAAATCATGATATTCTAGAGTTGTATGATCTAAGCCCCTTTATTTTGCAACTGTAGCTCAAAGATTTGTCCCAGGCTATATTCATATTCAACTAGAAGTGGGTTGACTCATTTTCATGATGTTTTCAACACACTTTCTGTAATTTGTACACTGAAAAACAGGTTCCAAAGTAAGATTTCAATATCCAACAACCAGAATCAAATTTTATTTTTAACTTTGAATCTTTAACTCTAAAATTTAGTTGTTAGATTTTTTTCCCTTTCTTTTTTTTCAATTTCATACCTGATTTTCATAAAAATATATTTTTTCCCCATCTCTTGATGGGGTTATCTGGCATCTACTATGTATAAGGGAGCTGAAGATCTTCCAAATAAATTCCTACATGACAAACCACATGAAACATGACTATAAATAATCATGGCCATAAAAACCAGAATACGTGCCCAGGGTCTATGAGAAATCAGACCAGTAAAATGAAATTAGACAGAAGATACAGAAATTAGACAGAATGGTGCCAGGGAAGGGCAAAAGACCCCATGGTCTGTTATTCTATTCACATCCCTCTATATCTGGGACATGGGGGGTGGCAGACTCTGTGACAGGCAGGATGGTGACTCTATTTTCATCCATCAGTAATATACTTATACTTTTTCACCTGAATGATTTGATGCCTATTAAACGACATAAATGAATTCATGGACCCTGCCTGTATTTCCAGAGACCTGGATTCAAACCCTACTCTGACTCTTAACTGCTGTGTGCTTTAGAGAAGGCTCTTAATTGCTCCAAACTTGGATGTCTTCCTTTGTGACAGGGAGTAAACCATACCTTCCTCCCAGGAATTATTGTGAGGTTGAAATGAGACAGCACAAGCAGAACACCTGGTATTCATAGAGGCCCGATTAGTGTAGTTTTCTTTTGTTTTGATAAAGTACGACTATATTAATAAACAGGAGGGAAAGTGCAAACAGTGCAGAGTAAGTCAGATTGTTCGTTTTGTTTCTTTGCAGGCTAGGGATGTTTAAAAATCCTTTCCAAGAATACTATAAATTCCCCCAAACTCCAAGCATAGTGGAATTCCTCCTAAAGCCATTTGAAAGTTCATTGGGTTTGAGAAACTCTAGCTTGAGACACCATGTTTGATACAAGAGCCTGGTGAAGGAATTTCTGGCCTGGTTCATTTCCGACCCCTTGAGATTTGTCTTTTTTCCTTGTCTCTCTTCCCTCTTTTCCTGCCTTTTAAAATTTTTTTCTCCTTCTTCTTCTTTCTGCCCTGATAATTTCTTGGGTAAAAATCCATTTTATCTTTTTAATGACGACATGTACTGTCTGTCCTGCAACAGGTTCAGTGAGAAGGGAAGCAGGATGAGGCCCAAAGGGAGAGGATTTCATCCTCACACACACACACACTCCTCTGTGCCCTCCCAGGCACAAAGCATGTCCTGCCCTTTAGTAACCTCTGTTGTGACCCTCCTTTCCTTTCTGGCTGCATGGGTCATCTGTCCAGGGAAAGGGTGAAAGGTCACCGGGTGGAGCCACACTAATTGCACTAGGAAATCTCCCAGTAATGCAAGAACATGGGGGGAAAACAAGAAGGAAAAAATAGATGCATGAAGTGAAACTGCTGCCAAAAATTGCTATTGAATCCCATTGGATTTAGTTAGAGCATCTTGCCTTGAATATAAATATGAAACCAAACAAATCCCTAAGCCAGCCTGTTTAGACCAAGTTGACATGTCAATGGAAACTAAAGCTATGGTCTTGTGATGCCAAGATATTTGGATAAAAAGTGAAAAAAACTGCATGAGTAAACAAATATCTGTTAAGCCTATTACTCAAGTCCAGATCTGTACACAGGCCCTGATGAAAGGATAAGAGAAGTTGAACAAGAGACTTTCCCTTCAAGGAGCTTGCAATATGGCAGCAGAGATTAATAATGATAATAACATCCCGACTGAAATATCAGTACCATCTTACATAAGCTGATCACTGCCTTACTATTTTTCTTTATGGTCCTTATCAGCTATCTCTATCTATTATCTAGCCATCCATTCGTCCATCCATGCATCCATCTATATCTATATCCACATCTCTATCTCTATCTTTCCCTCTATCCCTATCTATGTATATCTATCCATCAAGAAGTAGTTTATTTTCTTAATTATTTGCTTTTCCCTCTAGAATCTAAGCTCCACAAGAAAGAGGGCTTGGCTTTATTCACTGCTGTATCCTTTGTCTGAGAATTGAATCTGACATGTAGTTGACATAAAGTGTTTTTTCAATAAAATAATGGTTTAAAACACTAAGATATGAACAAGAGAAATGAGAACATCTTCCTGAAGAAAAGACATCTTCTGCTGAACCAGGAAGGACAGAATTTGGAAGCCTAAGAGAAAGGTATGAGCCTTGCAGATGCTGGGGTGAGAATAGCATCCAGGAAATGTGGGGAAAATATTCTCTCTAAAAGAATGTGTAGGACACCAATGGATTTAGGTATTAAAATTATTTTCTCAATTCACAGATGATAATATCATTCAAACAGGCCTTCAAGCATTTTTCTTATATTTTCAGAAGCCTGTAACCTAGGGCCTTCATTCTAGGAACAGATAATCACTGTTTATCAGAATAAATAACTCAGACTTTGGGGAGTTCGGAAGAGGAGAAGCTACTGAAGATATCTACCTTGTTCTTTGACTTCTAGTTTGGTTTCTGATCTCTTTGGTCCTTCCTGTATGATGGTCCACTTGCAAAGGTACTGAATATAGACTTCTTTTCCCTCTTTTCCCTAAAACCAGTCATACTTAGTTGGTAAAAAACAGTGAAGCTAGAAATCCTGTCTTCTGTGTGTTCTGTGGCTCACCCGACCTCCCACCTCCATGAGGTCACAGACCCATTCTTGGCTGATGACTAGAGAGTTTAGAAATCTTATCAGAGAGTTAATTCCAAAGGTAACTGCTGATCATTGCTAAAGAAATCCATGAGTTTATTAAAGAACCCAAGATTAGAATCTAAGGGTCATAGTCATTTCTTATTTAAGGAAGAGATCTCAGAAATAAAGTACTCATATTATTTCCATTTTGAAACATGCTGGATGCTATTAGTCATACATGTGTAAAGTGTCTAGCTATGTGTACCCATCACTATTATAGGCAGTAAGATCTAGGTTTAGTTTGAGCTATATTAAAAATCTGTAATAGCAATGGTGGCATGGGTGGACTATAGATAGAAATAAAGTTCAGTTAATCCTAACCTCAGATCATTTAAGCCTATTATAGATGACACACACCTTCACAGCTCTCTTTTGACTCAAATAGTTTGATGTTAATTTTATAGGGGCAGTTATTTTTATATAAATAAATATTTGTGTGGCAGTAGAAATTATACTGATAAAAATACAGTGGCATTTTATGACCTTTCATTTCTCTTTTTGCTGCTACTTCTTAATCCAATGATATACACTTGCCCTGAATTATTCTCACACTGTACAATTTTCCTGGTGGTTCTGAGTCAATTTACCTACAGATAATTAGCCAATACATGATTAGCCAAAAGGCAATTTCCTAAATGGATTTTTCTCTGAAAGCAATTCCCTGAAATGGATAGCTTTTTGAAAATTGCCTTTTGATAAAACGGCCCATGTTCCTCCCTTGATGATTATCCTTATCCACTCAGAAGGTTGAACAACTCCATATACTTACATCTCCCACATCTGTATCCCTTAAATATTCAACCTGTATGGTCCATAGACATTCCATAATTAACATGTCTAAAAATCTCCCTCTCTGTTCTTTGTTCCAAATTGTTCCTCCAGTATTTCAGATCTCAATGAAAAAAACACTAGTTGTCATTCACTTTCCCAAGTCAGAAAGTTGAGTCATCATAGATTCATTTATCTTCTCTCCCCATCTAATCAATTGCCTAGTCCTGCTGAATTTAACCTTCTAACTAAGCAGGAAAATGAAATCCATCAGATGTGTGCTTCCTAGAGGTCCCAAGGGCTTCTCAATCACCTTCTTTTTTATCATGCTGTCTACTGATGAAGGTCAGGTCCACCATTATCCCCCTCCAGGCTACCCTAGGACTAATACAATAAGATCATGATTAATCTGCTCCCATCTAATTTTCCTCCCCGTGCATTCCTCCTCTACTCTGCTATGAGAATGAACTGCTCTCCCATACTTAAAATTACTCAGAGACTCTCTGTTGTCTATAGCAGTGGCTCCCAAAGTGTGGGCTCACACTTTGGGCTCAACACTCTGTTGTCTATAGCAGTGGCTCACAAAGTGTGTTCCATAAAACACAAACCCTGCAAAATGATCTGTGTGCAAATATGCTTATCAAATGCTTCCCATGCATTTTGCCCCCATGCAAAATCACAAAGGTCCAGAACTAATGAAACTAATGAAAGGTCCAGAAAAGACTTGACAAAATCTGACTACTTGTGTCCTACCAAATCCACATGTTAAAACCCTAAACTCGATATGATGGCATTTGGAGGTGGGAACTTTTGGAAAGTAAGTCAGGAGGATGGAGTCTTCATGAATGGGATTAGTGCTCTAATAAGAGAACTAGCTAGGTCTCCTTCTGCCATGTGAGTCTAAAACAGGAAGTTAGCACTCTACCCCAGGAGAGAAGGCCCCAGCAGAACGCAATCCTACGGCATGGCACCCAGATCTCAGACTTACATCCTCCAGAACTATGAGGAACAAATTTAAGTTGTTGATAACACACCCAGACTATGATACTTTGTTACAACAGTCCAAAATAACTCAGATAATTCTCTAATTCCAAATATCTGATAGGCATTTTACCAGGGATCTCTTCTTTCCCAGCTGACAACTTTTAACAACTGGTAGAACACACTTTGAAAATGGTGGCATATCATGATCTGATCATACTAAGAAAGTGAAGTAAAGGCTGACTCAGCACAGCCCTGCCTCTCCGCCCACTGCCCGTGTTCTAGGAATCCTGCAAGACTCGCTGCTGCGTTGCCTCCCGAGCAGCATGTCCCTCCTGAGTGACTCTGGCGTGTTGCTCCCTTTATCTGAAATGCACTGTTCTACCTCACCTTCACTTCCCCATTTACCTTTCCAAACATGCCCGAAGTTTCATCTCTTCTGGCGAACTTTTTCTGACCTTCCTGTTCTGGCTTTGGTTTTTCTCATATTGTCCTCACATTCAGCTAAGCACTTACCAGCTTTTAACTGAAACTAACTTCATTCCCCTCATTTATACGGTCTCTTCTGGAACCAGATCATCCGTATAGAGTAGGTGCTCAAGAAATAGCTGAGCTCAAATAAACTGGAACACAATGAAGGCAATAAGGGATAAAAGCAATGGAGTTTTTAAGAATATCCCTTCATATTTCAAAAATACATTTGGAAAATTTTCTTTTTAAAAACGTGATTTACAGTATAGTAATCTTTTACTTAATGTCATTCCATTTATGAATATTAGGATTTTTCATGCAATTTCCCCCTCTCATTTGCATTTACATATTTAAGCCATTCATATCAGATATTCAAATATTTATTCTTTATTAAGAATGAGGAAGAAAAAATGCTGAAAATACTCACCATGGCAACTTTCTACTATGGGAATTAGCAACACCACTTTGGATCTTGAAATTTAAATGCTTTTTAAATCATTGTAAGGACATCGAATTCATGTCTTTGTCTGACTTTATTCAAACAACAGCTGTTCTTCATTTTATTTGCCTCAAACCCACCAAACCTGTTTGGGCCATGAAGCAGGTCTGAGCCAAGCATCCTACGCTTGTTGTATATAAGAAATGACAGCTTTTCTTCTGGGTAAAATTACCTCATGCCACATGTTTCCCGCTAATCCTCAACCCTCTTGTATTCAAAATCTAGGTTTCCAAGATTGAGCTGAGATTATTAACAAAGTTTGATGTCCTTATCAGCTTATTTACAGATGTGAGTTGTGCCCATAAGTATACTGTAAAATAAATGAGTGAGCTAAATAGTCATTGATCCTAACTGACTTACCTTATACTAAAGAAACTGTCCCTCTTATCCATGCTTTCATTCATTCCCTTACTCAGTGACCGTAGGCTGAGCTCCTTCTCTGCGCCAGGACTCTGCTGTCTAAAAGGCCACAGTGGGAATAACATTAGTGACAATACTTATAATAAATGCAGATATTGGGCACATAGAATGTGCTAATTCTGTTTATTATCTCATTTGACTTTACAAGTGTGTGTGATCAGGGCTTTTCTAGCCCCTTTGATATGTGAGGATGCCAAGACTTAAAGACATTGCTACAGTACTTAAGGTCACGAACTAGCAAGCAGTGGAGCCCTGGTTGAAATCCAGACAGTCTGTCTCCTGAGAAGCTCCTGTGCTTAGTTGCCAGGCAAAACAGCCTGCTGGTGGTCACACAATACCACTCTACCGTCAAACTTTCCACAGCCACGTTCCCTGCCCCACTATATCATGCTGCATCTGAAACAGCATCAAGCAGGAATCATTTCAGGTGGTTTTGAAGCAAGGAAGGTTTAGGAAATCAAATTAAAATATTTATTTTTTAATCAAAAAACTGTGGAGCATATGGTGCCGGTGAGTGTTCAATGAATATTAACTGATTGTGGTTAATGGTAAACTGTAGTTAATGCCGTTGTACTGTGTGACCTTTCAACCAGGAGATTCTGTGATTAAAGAGGTGGCTTAATCTTGTTGTGCCTAGATTCCATCTCCAGACTGTCTCTTGAAAATCACATTTAATTCAGGTTATTTTCAAAGGGGAAGGACTGAACTAACCAAGACACTTATTTATATTTATGAAAAGCTAAGGAGGTCACTTGTAGAACACCAATAGAAGAGTGACCAGTTAGCATGTATTTTGTCTCGACTATAATCCTGTGACAAAATAGAAAACTCAAGGTAAAATATAAAGCCAGCACATGGCATCATGGACGGACGCTGTTACTAATTTATATAATCGTGTAACACGTGGCTTTTCTATCAACAGATGAATAACAAAATGGTGGTAAGAAGGTCTTTATAGACCTAACATACCCAGCTTCCCAGAAGTTGCTTCATAGGAACTTGATCAGTACAATGAGTTTACAGGAGTGTGACCAGTGCAATGTATTATGATTAATCCTGAATGTACAAAAATCTCAATTCCCTAACTTTCATCATGGAAATTTCCTGTCCTACTTATCCTCCCCCATCCACTCAGCCATTTAGTCTCCCCATAGGCCAAAAGAAAGAGTGCTTGCACAGTATATTTCATGGCTAATTTATTAAGATGGTTTCTTGGGTTATACAATATTCCCAAACTAAAGGCTACTCCCTGGCAAGAGAAAATAATCCCCCTTTTAATTAACAAGTGGAAAAAAAAAAAAAGTATCAGAACAAATTCTAGGATATATGACCACTTTGACCTGGTCTGAGACCTTATTCACATTTCCATGAGCTCAGAGGTGAACTCCAAATCCCACTTTGGGTTTAAGTTTTGTTTAAAGTACCATTTGCTGGAAAAGAGTCATTCTTCTAGCTGTCCTAGATTTTGAATGTGAGTAAGGTGGCAACCAGGTGCCAGAGTGATAGGCTGCTACACATAACATGATCCAAATCTGTTTATGCACAGAAAAGGCTAACTCTGGACTTTACAGCAAGAATTGACATGTTGTGCACCAATTCCTATGTCCTAAATATATCTTTTCCCCGGTGGGAAACAACATTTTGACAGGAATTTTAGAGCTGGGTCAACCAGTGACCTGAAATTACATTTAAATCCAGGGTCCTTATGTTCCTTAAGGAGGCATTTACAGCAAACCAAATAAAATACATAAGCCCGGAAAACTTGTAGCAATAACACGGCCATGCTATAATCATCGCCACTTAAGAAAAATAAAGTTTGTGTGACTAGAACCAGAGAGAACAGCAAATGTGTAGGCTCCTGATGGAAATGCTCCAACTTAATTCTGCCTGGTGATTAAAAGGTCCCAAGAAACAGAGATCTCACTTCACATCCTCCTCTGTCACTCACAGGGTGACCCTGGGGATGTTACCGAAGTTGCAGTTTCTACTTCACAGATAAGTCATGTGGTTTCAATGTGATAATGTAGTTTAGAAGTTCTCATTACACTGCTTGGCACACAGAGAACACTCAGTCAATATTGGCTGCCAGGTTTTACTCATTCAACCAAATGATTATTGAAGTCATCAGAGACTAAGATGCTATGGGAAGCAAAATGATGACAATATAGTGAAAACATTGCTTTTAAGTTTTACATTTTCCTGTTCTTGGGTATTTTTCCATAGGTCCTACTTCTCCCAGTGGTGTCTAAGGTTTATGAAAACTTAATGTTGTATCTACATTTTTTGAACCATTTCAAGGACACAGTGATTACTTTGTGGTTGACTAATTTCTCTCTGCAATAGGCCAATTCTGAACATTTATAAAGTTTATCAGAACCAATAGCAAAGTTAAGGTTCCATCAGACTTTTTTTTAATCACTGCTGAGATATCACTATCATCTCAGGAGACTGATGGGATTGCAGGACCCCTGTGAAAGCAGGACCTGTCAGAGGTAACCTGCCTGTCCACAGAGATGCTTTTCCCCCAGCAGAGAATCGCCAAACTGCTCTTGATGTCAGGAGTCAGGAGCTCGTCAGGACTTTGCTGCCAGCCTGTCCTTGCTTCTGAACTTTGGTGCTGTTACTCTAAATACAGGGCAAAAGTGGAATAGATGGCTTCAAAAACTACATGTGTAGCTACTAGAAGAAAACACAGGGGATGCTTCAGGACTTAGGTCTGGGAAAAAATTTTATGAGCAAGACCTCAACAGCATATGCAACAAAAGCAAAAATAAACTAATGAGATTCTATCAAACTAAAAAGCTTCTGCACAGCAAAGGAAATAATTGACCGAGTAAAAAGAAACCTAAAGAATGAAGAAAACATTTGCACACTACTCATTCACAGGGAATCAACATATCCAGAATATACCAGGAATGCAAACATTTTAACAGCAAGGAAACAAACAATCTGATTTTTTAAATGGGCAAATGATCTGAACGTTTCTCAAAAGAAGAGATGCAAATATCCAACAAATAAGATGAAAACATTCTCAACATCACTAATCTTTAGGGAAATGCAAGCCAAAACAACAATGAGGTATCACCTGACCCCAGTTAGGATGGCTGTTATCAAGAAGACAAAAAGTATCAAAAGCTGGTGAGGATGTGGAGAAAAGAGAAATCGTAAACTGTTGGTAGGAACATAAGCTAGTTTAGTCACTATGGAGAATATGATGGAGGTTCCTCATCAAACTACAAATAGAATTGCTCTGTGATCCAGCAATCCCACTTTTGAGAATTTATTCAAAGAAAAGAAAATTATCATAATGACGAGACATCTGCACCTTTATGCTTAATGTAGCACTATTTGCCAAAGCCAAGAAACACAATCAACTGAAGGGTCCAAAAACAGATGAATGGATAAAGAAAATGTGTTAGGTACACACAATGAAATACTATTCATCCATAAAAAAGAGTGAAGTTCTGTCATTCACAGGAACGTGAATGATGCCAGAGGACACCATGGTAAGTAAACTAAGCCAAAAACAGAAAGATTAACCCAGCAAGGTCTCTTTCCTATGTGGAAGCTAAAAAAGTTGATCTCATAGAAATAAAAAATAGAATGAAGGGTATTAAGGCTGGGAAGGGTAAGAGGAAAGAAAAAGATTTGCTAAAGGATACAAAATTACAGATAGACAGGAGGAATAAGTTGTAGTGTTCTATACCTCCATAGGCAGAATGACTATAATTAACAATAATACATAGTTTCAAATAGAAAGGAGAGAATTTTGAATGTTCCCAACACAGAGAAATAATAAATGTTTGAGATGATGGCTATGCTAATTACCTTGACCTCATGCTAATTACCATACATTATATGTACTGCAACATTGCCATGTAGCCCATGAATTATGTAAAATTATTTGACCATTAAAAAATAAAATTAAGAATAACTATGTATATGCATGTATACACATGTACATGTGTGTGTGTGTGTGTTGAACTTATATCCAGAGACAGCCCATCTGCAAATGACAGAAGGAAGCTTCTAAATATTGTATGTTGGGAATTAATTAAACTATACAATATATAATTACACATATATAGCTAAAACTTGTGGTTTACTATAGCAAACTAATGGCATATCATAATCATAAAATATCAGTCTCTGTAGCTGATATTTTAATATTCATTGTATGGTTCAACTTGTTGTTTTACCCTAAGAAGAGCTCTGAAAACTTTATTTTCTTTGGCTCACTAGTTGATCTCAAAATAATTTTGAAATAAATTTTATCAAATTTCAAGTTATGCTCATTTTTCCTTTTAAACTGGGGATAAAAATAATTTTGTCATGAAAATGACATTAGCTTGATACACTCCACATCAGGTTAAGGCCCAAGATGAATTAAGGTTCAGATCTGTTTCTAGAACAATTCAACCTAAATTGTTTTTAAAAGAGGAAAAGGGTATTTTACTTTCCTGCATCAGCATAATGGTTCTGTCAAAAATGTCTCTGGATCTCGATGTATCATTCATTAAGTAAAGGAATTAGACTGAGTACCAAGGCCTAGTCCAATTTTTAAATGCTATGATTCTTCGTTTTAATTAACAGTTAATGTTTGAATTATCTGAGGAATCCAGAACAGACCAGGTTTTCATTCAAAAATTAATATAAGCATATATACACAGTTAGGGAATGATTACCTGAGTTGAGGTTTAGAAACATTTTTTACCAATACTTCTTACTGTGAGCTAAATCCCAGTAACTACCTGAGAAATGTCATTATTTCTGAGGAAGTGATTAGAAGAAATAATTGTATAAGTAAAGGCAGCATAACAACGAAGATTCAAAAATCAGAAAGATCTAGATTCAGACTCTGGGTTTGTGATATCATCATGAGTAAATTTTGCACTCTCCTGGGCCTCAGTTTCTTCTTCTGTAAAGGAGGAATAAAACATACCTCCTAGGGCAGACACAGAGATGCTGTAGGTACCTAGCATGGTGATTGATTCATAGTAAGGTCTCAAATGTTATCCCCTTAATGTTCTTTTCTTCTCCAGAAATCTTTGCACTGAGAGCAAGAAATCCTGGCTTTAGTAAAAGCAAGACTGAAGTGGATAGTCCGTGAATTCCTTGAGTCTAGGAAAGCAATAATTCATAGTGGTTGTTCGCGTGCACTTTAGGGTCTTACAGTCGCACATGCAAATTCAAGCTCTGTCACTTATTTTGCCTTTGGGATCATAGGCAATGTATTTAAAAACTGAGATGCAGTTTTTCATCCATAAATTGGTTGTTGTAAAACTTAGGAGAGAGAATGTAGCACTGTATCTATCATACGATGAAACTCAATAAGTGGTAGCTATTTCTCTTATGCTCCTGCTCTGCAAACTCAGAACAAAGATTGGAACACAGAAGGACATCCGTGAATATTTCTGAAGGAATAAATGAGTAAAGGATATTCCCTGGATGATGAACAACACCCAGAATCTCAATGTTTCATCTGGGAGCAGGGCAGGTCTTAGAATCCCACAGCTTCCTATGGCAGACTTGTCATTTTCAAAGACATCTTTCTTGACATGAAAACAATGCTATGTGAACCACTTGGGCTCTTTTTATGGAACCAGCTTGGGATTCCTCAAGTTTTTTGTTTTGAACCAAAGAAATATTCTACAACACTTGTCATGGGTATTTCTTAGATATCTATAGTCTTGCTAAAAGTTCTGAGAAATTTGAAATAAGGGTTATGTCAGTCCCATTGCATATTACTGAATTGGTTGCACAAAATAATCCTAATAAGTGTTTACTTACAAAAACATACCTTAAGAAATACTGGCACTTCATTAAGTATAAACAGCAGAAAAATCAAACTGACATTAGAGTATTTACACTTTGCTGGGTAGATAATCTCTATAATCCCCAAGTGCCGGAAGTTCTCTTATCAGAAAATTTAAAATAAAATTATATCATCATTTCAGACAGACATTTTAAAAACAACAATAATGTGTGGGCTCCCTCTGCTGGATCTTCAGACTGTGGATTCCAGACAGAGACTTAGTTACCTATTTGATTATATTACTTACAGTGGTAGAATTGACACAAAGTGGTGATGCCCAAACTCAAATCTATGAAGCACAGTTTGCCAAATAAGGAAGATGAAATCAGTTGAGATTCTATTTTTTTCTTCAGTGTTAAAAATCAGGATGTTGTTCTGCTGTTAAGTTAGAAGGCAGCAAATTTTTTTTGTTTGTTTTGCTTTGTTTTGTTTTTTAAAGGAAGCACAGATACTCCTTGGAGAGGGGTCACATGTGGTCCACGGTGCCTGTTGCCAGGGTAACCATGCCCTCCGTCTGTACATGTCCAGGCCAGTTGCTTCTTTTGGAGACAATCAGACTACCAGGTCGAAGCCAAGAGAGGAAATGCAAATTATGATGTTCACGTTGCTTCAGAAAAAAACTACAATGTGATTATTCTGCCATGCAGCTCAGAAAAGTTTCATGTTAATAATGAATTTCTTTAATGTTACTAATGTTACTATCTCACTAAAATAACTATATCTGGTGATGATGTAGGCACTGCACACCTTTGTATCGTGTGAGCTTTCTCTGTTTATTGAGCTAGGAAGGAGATGTGAGAACAAAATGTTCTTTAATAAAATTAGAACTTTCCCTTCCTGGGATCATAAAATATTTATCCAAAACTCTATAAAAATATCCCCCCCTTTTAGCTTATGAAGCATTTCTGAATAAGGTACTGTCTCTTTTAGTTAATGCCCAGTGATGCTGAATTTAGATGCCATGTTTAAAAATTGTTTGCTGAAGGAAAGCTGTTGTGTAAGGAATACTGAGTTCCATTTTGAGAAGAGTAAACTATTAATTGGCTCCATTTGTTTATAGGAAGCACAGAAAAAGAACTTGTTGCAGAAGATTAGAATTTGATCCATTTCTTAGGTTAGTGATCATTATAATAAGATGGATATAATTAAACATATAAGTGAATACTCATCCATTCATGAAAAAGCACAATTTAATTGGTTGAGTTTCATAGACATTATACTCTTATTATAATAAATGATTTTATTGTAAAATTTAAAAGCCCACAAAAAAATAAAAACAAACTTCTATAGGTACTGATAGTCGTTCTTACATCAAACATAGTCACAAATACATTGAAATATCTAAAATTATCCTCTCTTATAATACATCTAGAAAGATAACCAAAATAATTCTTAAGGTGAAAAGTCTCACTAAGTTAGTAGCTTCAGGTATCATAATTCCTTATTTTGCTTTAAAAGGATAAGCACATATTTCTTCAGAGTCTTCATTTTTAATTTTCTCTCTTATGATATATTATGTTACTGAGGGGAAAGATATGAGTGTACAGTGAACTGTAGTTACAGTGCTTTATAGATAGAGCGACCATATGTTCCTAGACAAACTTTGTTTATGCCTGTTCTCCTGGCATAATAATCAACAATGCTCCATTTATTGAAAAACCTATCATCTTTGAATATGACCATATATGACTATATGACCATCTTAATTATAGCCTAAACATTTGCACTTGTATTACCATTTGTTTCCTCGAATATGGTTTCCAAATCTGCATTTACCTAAGCTCTAACCCCTCCAGATAGTGTAAAGCTGTGGTCCCCAACCCCCAAGCCACTGACCATTAGGAATGTGCCGCACAGCAGGTGAGTGGAAGGAAAGTTCATCTGTATTTACAGCTACTCCCATTGCTTGTATCACTGCCTGAGCCCCATCTCCTGTCAGATCCCCATGGTGGAAACATCAGATTCTTATAAAAGTGCTAACCCTACTTTAGACTGTACATGTTAGAGATCTAGGTTGCATACGCCTGTGAGAATTGAATGCCTGAAAAGGAACCTCCAACCTGAGGTGGAGGTGATGCTTGCAGCACTAGGGAATGGCTACAAATACAAATAATCATTAGCTAGGAGGTTGAACCACACAGAGACCATGGTAAGTCAACTACTTGCTGACTCATATCAAAACCATCCCTCCCACACCCCAGTCCATGGAAAAATTGTCTTCCATGAAAATGGTCTTTGGTGCAGAAAAGACTGGGGACTGCTGGTGTAAAGGAGTTCAGTGATAAATAAACACATTAACTGCCCTGTGAGTTGTATTTAACTTGTGCTAGTTTTGAACCCAGAGTGTCCTAAAGCATGTATTATTCACATGTCTCAGCTAGGCACAGTGGCTCACACCTGTAATCCTAGCACTTTGGGAGGCCAAGGAGGTGGACTGTTTGAGCTCAGAAGTACCAGACCAATCTGAGCTACAGGAACACTCTGTCTCTAAAAATAGCCAAGAGTGGTGGGTGCCTGTTGTCCCAGCTACTAGGGAGGCTGAGGCAAGAGGATCAATTGAGCCCAAGAATTTGAGATTGCTACAAGCTATGATGCCACACCACTCTACCCAGGGTGACAAAGCAAGACTCTGTTTCAAAAAACATAAAATAACTCACCTGTCTTTTTGCACATTGACTGCCACACTAGGAAAAAAAATCTTTCCTTGTGGCCATGGTGTGTTATTATGTCAAGAAGTGTGTGAGTTACATATACTTCATGAGGGCCTGAGCTCAAAACTAGTGTGAGTGAAATACAACTCACATCGCAGTTAATGTGTTTGACTTACTAAAACACTATGGCTCCAAGGAAAAATGTTCTTTTCTAGTATGGAAGTCAATGTGTTAATTTCGAGAAATACTGCATTTTATATGCGCCAGTCATCTTGGAGAGTCTAACACACATGTATAATATTGATGGTTGCTTGATTTTGCTTACTCTAAAAGTTCCAAGATTTTTGGACTACTAGTCCCCCCATTTTGTTTTGCATAATAAAATGTAACATGGAAAAAACTCATCCATAATTATATGTGCTCTCATCTCCAATTAACACACTATCCATGTCCCATTCCCATTCTTATTTCACTGTACCCTGCCTGAAGAACTAGAATGGGGGGGGGACCAGAAATGCCCAATGAAATGGCAACTCCAAGAATTGTGCTGAAGAAAATCAAGAATGTTCCAAATTTAAATAAAAAATAAAAGCTCATGAATAAATTGTTTAGTTGGAAATTATATCTCATTTCCCCTCTAGTCTCTATAAAATGTGGTTGTTTTTTATTAAATGTCTATTATGCTAAAAGCACTCATTATGCATCATTTCAGGATGTACAAAATACATTGCTATACCCTGGGACTTACAGTGGGTGAGAGGCTCCCTCCCCTCTAGTCCTGACCTCACTTCTGTTCTTCTATTTTTTTTTCCCCATAGCACTTATAGGACTTTTCAGGGAGAACCTTGAGGATCATGATAATGGCTCTGTTACCATTTGTTATGTAATTAGTATGGCTCATGCACTGTGTGAGAAATAATAACACTTCCATTAGAACAGACTCAAAACATAAGTATTATTCGTCCTCTGTTTTAGATAAAAACACAGAATCTCATGAAAGTTAAGTACTTGTCCAAAATTGTATGCAAGTTAGCAGTGGAGCTATGTCTTAGTCATTTTGGGTTGCTATAAATAGTACCATAGACTGGGCACTTATAAAAAATAGGAATTTATTTCTCATAGTTCTGGAGCCTGGAATCAGACTGCCAACATGGTCAAGTTGGTAAGAGCCCTGTTCCAATTATAGATTTCTGAACCATGAAACAGTTCACATGGCAGAAAGAGGATGAGAGGGATCTCTGGGAGTCCCTTTTGTAAGGGTACTAATCCCATTTATTAGAGCTTCACCCTTATTACCTAGACATCCCCGAAAATAAGACAGTGTCTTATATTAAGTTTTGCTCCCAAAGATGCGCTAGGTCTTATTTTCAGGAGACATCTTATCTTTCCTGTAAGTAGGTCTTATTTTTGGAGGATGTCTTATTTTTGGGGAAACAGGGTAATATTATCATATTAGAAGTTAGAATTTCAACATACAAATTTGTGAGGGACAAAAACATTCAATCCATAATAAGCTAGGATTCAAATCTAATTCTCTGGGACTCTAGTATTTATGTTCATTTCATGCCACCTAACTGTATGTATACGAGGTCTGACAGTTAAGTCTGCAAGTTTGCCACCATGTGCTTACATTGGCAGACCTGTACAAATAACTTGGTAAGTTTTTTAATCTTAGATGTGCCTATGTCAATGTGAGGCAGTGTCTTGTTGAGTGGTGTTTACTTCTGTTGTTGTGTGTGTTTGTGTGCCATCATGAGAATGTTGGAGTTTTAACTAGAGCAATGAAAAACATTAAATTTCTTTTTAAGCTTGGCAATAGTGGAAGTGTAATCATGGATGTGCTAGTTCAAGTTTATGGGGATAATGCCATAAAGAAAATTGCAGTGTACAAATGGATTAAACGTTTTTCTGACAAGAGAGAAAGCATCACTGGTAGAGAGATGTCAGGGTAGGTAGTAAAGAGAAGAACTGATGAAAACATTGTAAAACTTTGTTGAATTGTGCATCAAAATCATCGGCTGACTGAGAAGCATAGCAAACCAGATAAACATCGACAGAGAAATAGGAAAATCTTAACTGAAAATCTTGGCCAACAACTCATGGTTCTTGCATCATGACAACGCACCAGCTCACACGGCACTGTCTATGAGGAATTTTTAGACAATAAATAAATAACTATTGGAACACATTCATTACTCACCTGATTAGGCCCCCAAGGACTATTTTCTTTACCCAAAGATAAAGTAAATATTAAAAGGAAGGTGACATTCAGGACATTAAGGGTAACAATGACAGCTTTGATGGTCATTCAGAAAAAGAGTTCCAAAATAGCTTTGCAGGGTCAATTAAGCACTGGCATCAGTGCATAGCTTCCCAAGGGGAGTACTTCAAAGATGACAGTAGTGATACTCAGCAATGAGATACTTAGCACTTTTTCAAGGATGAGTCTGCAAACTGAATTGTCAGACCTTATAGATAATAGAAAGCCATTAATGTATGTGAGCAATGAAGTAAAATTTTGCCTCATATTTTTATAGATAGTTGCCACCACTATGATTGCTAGATTTTATAAGTAAGAGGTTGAACATAAGATGCTAGTAAGGGCTGGAATTGCAGGTCTAAGACAGTAGTCATCTCAGGAGACTGTCAAGCCCTTGAAATGAAACTAGTCTAAGATGTTCTCTAAGGGTAAAATACACACTGGATTTTGGAGACATCATACTCCCCCCAAAAAAATATAAAATATTTCATTTATAATTCTTTTAGATTAGTTGTATGTTATAATGGAAATATTGTGCATATATTGAGTTAAATAATGTATACTAAAATTAATATTTCTTTTACTTTTGTGAGGTGGTTACTAGGAGATTTTAAAATTGTATCTGTGGTTTGCATTATATCAATGTGAGATTGTGCTCTTCTAATCATTCTTATTAAAAAGCTCTTTCAAGTCTTAGATGCTTCACATAAAGTATCAGTTTAGGGTATGAGGGCAAAGCAAAGAATGCTGAGAGAAACCTACATTTAGAGGCTGGGCAAAGAAGAAAGAGAAGAAGATGACTGAGAGTGACCTAAGATGACAGTGTCAAAGAATAATGTTGCCCACGTGTTGCAGAAAGTCAGGGGGAATGAAAACAGAGAAACTGCTAGATTTGCTGGGAAGGGGGCTATTTGCTATTAAGACTTCTCAGAGTGGTTGTGGTGGAAGTCAGTTGGAAAAAACAGGGTGGGAACAAAGCTTTACACACCTCTATTGTTAAGGAAATAGAAGAACTTGAACATGTTTGTAAGTTTAGGGAACAAATTAGTGGAGGGGACAAGAGTGAAAATATAAATGAAAGAAGAAATTACTGGTGTTTTGAGGTCTCATCACCAATTCTTGGCAGGTAACTCACCTAGAAAGAGATTCATGATCCCTTCTCTGGGGACACAGGGAAGGAAAAGAATTCTAGATATTTCACAAAATTTTGTTTCCCATCTTCTCTAAGGTGGAAGAAACATAGAGGTAGTCTGAGAGTCAAAAGGTTGAGGTGGACTTCAAGAGCCTGGGATATGCATGAATGGTTGGAAAAGGCACAGTCATCACTACCGAAAATTAACAATTAAAAAATGAACAGCCAGTGGGGTTTGGACAGAGTAAATTATTCAGGAGAATCTGTTGATAAAATGTTATTGCTTTCTCCAGCAGAGTTCAGCTTTCTGACACTCATCCAGGGTTAGTAATTGACAAAGTTAATGTGCTTGAAGGGCAAAGTGTCCTTCTGGTTGCTTGTATGAATATACATACAATTGTAGAACGTTGCTATGGACTAAATGTTTATAGCCTCCAAAATGTATATGTTGAAGCCCTAGTCCCCACTGTGGCTGTATCTGGACACAGGGTTTCCAAAGAAGTAATAAAGGTTAAAAGAGGTCATAAAGGTCGAGCACCTATCTCTCCATGCCTGTATTGAGAAAAAGCCACACAAGCACACAGGAAGATAACTACCTGCAACCCAAGAGGAAAATCTTCCCTAGACATCAAGTGTAAAGGGCCCTTCATCTTGGACTTTTAGTCTGCAAAGCTTTGGAGAAAATAAATTTTTCTGTTGTTTAAGCCACACAGTCTGTGGTATTTTGTGTGGAAGCCTAAACAGACTAGTGGAAATATAACACCCAAAGTAGATAAAAAGGGCAGGAGGGGAGATTTTGGATGGTGGAAGTGAGGCAGCAGCCGTTTTGTAACATGACCACTTCCCCGTGTGTGCTGACTCACCTCGTGGCGTGAAGCAGCAGCTGGCTAGACGTGTGCGTGGCTCCATGAGGAAAGGTCTCATCCTAGTATTGAGTACGTTGGATATTTTTCCCATTCTTGAGATACTTTACTAATATGAAGCCAATATATAAACAATTATATGCTCATACAAATGACAAACACAAAAATCGTCTAGCAAGGAGGAGAGATGAGGTCCAGGAGAGGAGGTGGAGGAGGGAGGAATTTGGCAGGATTTCCAATAATGCGCACAATGTGAGGGTGATCAGTACACCCCTTGGGCCAAGGGCTCCTCTACAACTTGACCTTGGGGGTGAGAACATTATAACCTAAAAATATGCACCATCATATTAATTTTAAATAAAAAAAAAAAGAAAGAAAAAGCCACAAACACCACTTAAAAAAAGAGA
The DNA here is from genome assembly GCA_963574355.1 of Loris lydekkerianus. Lineage (NCBI taxonomy): Eukaryota > Metazoa > Chordata > Mammalia > Primates > Lorisidae > Loris > Loris lydekkerianus. The sequence continues at coordinate 17,187 of CAUYPK010035081.1, read as the reverse complement.
GAGAGAGAGAGAGAGAATACTCATTTTTGGTAAAATGTTAGCTATCACTTCCACAAAATTTTTTTTTACTTTTGCAAAATGAATGCATACTAGACAAATAAAGTGAATAAATTTTAATTGAAAGTCTAAATCATTTTCAAGAATTGGAAAAAGTTGTATGCACATATTAGGAATTCACGTTCTTATTAAAAAAATCATTACCTAGTTATTAAAAAAGAAAAAAGAAAAGGCCTCAGTTTCTGTAGAATAGCTACATCACTGAGTCAGAAGCTACAAGAACAAGTATAGACTTCAGTTCACTCTCAGGGGTCTCTAAGATCAGCCGTCTACTGCTGATCTTCCACCCTCAACTCCCTGCCCTGTGGTCTCTAAGCCAGCCTTGAGCAGAGGAACAGCCATGCAGGGACTGTTTAACTAGTCCTCACAACTGTGCAAGCCAATACCCTGCAATACTTACATATGTTTATATTGTGTTTATATTACATTACACAGCTCCTACTGTTTCTGCTTCTCTGAGTGAGTCCTGACTGATGCCGAATAGGAACAAGGAAGCAAGCCATGGAGTTCAGGAGGAAGAGGTTTTATTTATTCATTCATTTATATATTTACATGAGGCACCAAAATCATATGTCTATAAGACATGGGTCGTGATAAGTTTTCATTAAAATGGAAAAGTGATATTAAACTGTCCACACAGAATGGAGAGAGGCTCAAGGCAGGACTGCCATTCTGTTTGGATTTCAAAGATATGCTGACTTGAGATAGTGGTCCATTGTCTAGAAGGGACATTAGAGAACAAGAAGAAAACCAAACTCTCCGTTGGGTCCCAAGATAGAGAGCAAATAGAAAGAGAGACTAATACTGGGAAGAGATGTTCAGGAAATGTTGTGGGCTCCTGGGGTTTAAAACTATACTTCCACTGCACCACCTGTTCATTATCTATTATGCCAAATAGGCTCATTATCTCATGTTCCATGAGCAATAATTTCCCAAGCTCCTCAAACACAAATATCTGCAGCATCCCCAACTCTTCTTTTTTCCATTTCTTCCAATACCCAAGCTGCCCTCGCCACTGCCTTTCCAACTGGCCATCAAATTGCTACTTTGACTTCGGGAATGCCTTTTGAATGAACACCCCTTCTTCCTTTGCTGCTCTGATGCCATAGCCCTAGATAAGACCATCATCTCTCACTTGGGCCTTTCAATGAACTTTTAGATGGCTCTTTTTGCCCCTAGATTTTCTACAAAATAGAATGGATCCAGACACTCTCCTGCATAAACATAACTGAATCCTTTCTAGAAACTTCTCAACCTCCTTAACATGGTGCCTTTTCAATCAAAGCTCTAACAAGCTTTTTTTTAACTTTCCCCATCACTTCTCAGTATCTGTCTCCTCTGAACTTCTCTTGGTCATTCCTAAATAACACCAGGACTTCCAGAACTTCGTGGCTTCGAATGTGCTGTTCCTTTGGCTTAGAATGCCTTCTACTCCCTTTTGCTTATAATAAATGTCTGCTAATTCTTCAAGATGGGTTCAAGCTATCCATTAGGAAGACCCCCTCCTTAGTGCCCCAGAGCACTGCATGCTAATGTTGCTTTTAACACAAGTTCCCAACTGAATAATAATTATCAGTTTACAGAGGTGCCTCTCATTTTGGAACTGCCATCTCCTTAAGGCTTAGAACAGTAATGTATTCTTAATGCTCTGGCTGGCACACAAGAATGGCTTAAGAAAAGTTTATTAAGTGTGTGAATTAATAAATAAATATAATGAAGAACATGATGTTATAATTATTGCTCAGATCCCCAGGTTAGCCTAGAAAAATACATTTTGTCTATGATGTAGAATAGAGCTAGAATAAAGTAATATAAATAAAGTTGCCAAATACTGTGCTGTATAACTTTAATTGCATAATGAGTATTTCAGCCATTCAATGAATGAGACCAATATTGTGAGTTGGCTTAGGAAGCCAATAAAAATCTATCTTATTATAAATTACATTAATGTTTTTTCAGAAATGTTATATTTTCAAAATTCACTTCTTTATAGAGTTTAGTCCAGCTGACTTTGACTTCAGTGGACTTATGATGAATTTATTTCAACCTTTCCCCCTCTATCTCCCTCCCCTACCCCACCTTCCTACCATATCCTTTCCTTAACAGAATGACCTCATAACCTTTTCCTGAATAAGGTAGTGCCAACTCTTCGTGGTGGCACTGAGCCTGAGGTTAGTTAGAAATAGACACTGGCGTTGTGGGACATGTACCAGGAATAATAACAATCTGCCCTCAGTGCACCTTCCAGGAGATTTCTTTGGCTACTGGGGGTCAGAGAGACTGGGAACAGTGCACCACTGAGAAAAAGCATTACAATGTTACATTTCCAGGGGAAATTTATTTTATAGAGAAACAGACTGGCCCAGTAGAAAGAATGCTGGAGTGAACATTAGAATTTTTTTTTTTTTTTTTGGTTAGCATTACATGAGCATTAAAGGGCTAAGACTGGGAGTGAGGTAGTGGGGATAAAGAAGAAAAGAACAGAACTGTGTGTGAAATTGAGCAAATTTTCATCACACCTTTGGGGTAGGGTTCTGGGAGGGAAGGATGAGAGAGAGAGCTACTTGGATCTTTCAAAATCTCTCTGCTATAATAATGCTGAAATTACTGACACAGTGGGGCTGCAGAAGGAAAAGCCAATTTTTGTGAAAACATATAAGACAGCTTTTTAAATTGTTTAAGCAACTGGTGAGATCTATGATGGAAATACACTGCATATATCAGAGACACAAGGCAAGCAGTTAGATGAAGGGTGGAGAAGTGACAGGGACTTGAGGTGTACCTACACAGAGGCGTGGAGAGGTCAAAAACACCTTCGAAGTTAGAAAAGCAGAGACCAATTTGGAAACTAGACCAAGAAATGAAAGAAAGAGACAAAGCAGTCCTCGTAGAGGCAGGTCCTTAGATAAAAGGGCCTTTATTCGTCCTTTTGTGCTTCTGTATCTGTTTTCTGACAAAATAGACATGATTTAGAGGAGATGTCTCATTGCTCAGTTCACACAGAACACTGAAGCTATTTCAGTTCACCAGAGGACATAGAATACAAATGTAGCACCAATAAGAGAGGTGATGATAGATTTGAACATGAATTCCCACATGTTAAGAGTAAATCTTTTGAGTGCAAGTCATGGTGTCTGGTTACTGGAGAAGATTTACTGGCCGCAGAAAAAACCCCCAAGGGTTACTTACTGTCTCACCCAGCTAACAGCAAAGCAAGTAAAGACTGTGTTGTTAGTTTGACATGCTGGATTTTAAAACCACACAAGGTAATTCCCAAAGTTCCTCAAACCATGTAAGACAAGAAGTGTATTGTGTGACTGTTATCAAAAGAGAATATTCTCAGCTAATTAAGCTCACATCTTTTTACTTCTAAAATTGACCCTCATTGCAATTATAATGAAGTGTACCAAAGTAATTTTTATTGGGGAGAGAACTCTTTGGAACATTACACTTTAAGTAAATCAGAAAAAAATATTAAATTATTTGCAGTTTGCTTTGATATTTTTCAAAAAATCTAATTACCATTAATCTATGAGATTGTATCAGTGAAAAGTTAAAAAAAAATTAACTTTAGTGCTGCAATAGTCATTAAGCTTCTAGCTAAATCTCTGGCCCTCCATGTTGGACAAACCACTTCTACTTAGAAAACATGACATTTCATCGTGATGTTATTTATAATTAATGATGGAAAAATTCCTCTATCTTACTTTTAATACTCACCATAAAACAGCACATATATATATATATATATATATATATAAAAATACCTGCAATTCAGCTCCTAAGAGGTCAATTTAAGACGTAAGTTTGTCAAGTAAAACTAACAGACAGATGGAATTGGGAAATTGGTATGGTCCAAATAGTAACTTTGTTAAATTGAAATACAGGTACCTCTTGCCATGAGACAATCTATTTTGACTTAGGATCATAATTACAATGATAGAATTCCAAAAATTTCTACAGGATCGTGATCAATCTGACCTCTGTAATGTTAAGGATAAGCTAAATCTGGCCATGATAAGAAACTGTCATAAACTCTGTTAGGTAGGAGGCTCAGAACGGGTGTCCTTTCAGCACCCTTTTAGTAAACTGTGATATTCCATGACACTTGTTGTACACAGTCTTGGCAGGGCTTCAGGTCAGTCCTCCTTTAAAAAATATGTGTATTACTGGAATTACGATGCCCCTATGTGCTTTCAAAAGATTTCTTGCATTTATTAGTAACTATTGACAAAATATTTGTTGAAAGCATCTATTCATTAGTGAATTTTTAGCCACTTGATGTATCTGGGATGACAAGCACTGTAACTGTATCCTTAGTAAGAACTGCAGATTGGGTTAATGAATAAATGGGTATTGATACCCTTAATTAATTTAAAGAACATAAACTATGTCATTCAAATATGGTCTTAACTATGCCCACTGTGTCATTGTTGGTATGATAGTCTGGGCATTTTTTTTTTTTTTTGCAGTTTTTAGCCAGGGCTGGGTTTGAACCCACCACCTCCAGTATATGGGGCCAGCACCCTACTCCTTTGAGCCACAGGCACCGCCCTAGTCTGGGGACTTTTTTCTCTGTTATTCCATTTAACACTTTATTGTTAGATAAACTAAGTGATACAACATCCATAAAAGCCAGTGATCTTGAAGTTATGCCAAAATTAAATATACAATTCTACGAATTTAAACATTTTAAAAATAGAGCACATCTTTTCATAAGAGTCAGATCTCAAAGTTGTAAAAACATTTAGATATAGGAGTGTCAAAGCAGATGGTTTTGAGAAGCTTTTCTTCATTAGTATCAAAATCATGATCATAAAATTAGCTGTATTTTTTTTTAAAGCTTTGATGATGAGTTTTTCTCTTTAACATGTTATATTTAGTCTTAGTAAACCATATACAGTCACTATTCACAAAGGGCTCTCTTTACAGACAATTGAATTATTCTAAGGAAAAATTTAGGCAAGTCTTAGTGCAATTCCATTAGGCCAACATCAGTGCATAAATAAACATATTTTTTCCTAGTTTGAGATTTATAAACAAGGGAAATCACTAAATCACATAGAAAAAAATCAAATAAATTCCTTCTAATCTTTTTAATCTTCAAGCAGCTCTGAATTTTCCCTTTTAAAAAGAGTCAGTAACATGAAAGGAAAGAAGATACTTGGACAGTTAAACATGATATTTCAACTTTGTCTATATGCTAAAAATTTCATTCATAATTTATGTAAGCTTATTTCACAGTAAAGGTGTAACTGATGAACTATGGTAAAAAAATGAATCTGAATTCTCAAGTATTTATAATCAACTTATAAGGTCAGTTGTTACGTTATAATTCAACACCAAAAAAAAAAAAAAAGTTAAAATTATATTAAATTTCCAATGCCCTTGTATTTAAGCAGTTTAAGTAGCATATCTGTTTAAGGGTAAAGAAAAATTGGACTGACCATAAAAAAGATATAACAGATTCTTGAGTCTAAGTTCTCAAATATAAAATGATTCACAGAAATTGACACACATATACAATCCAAAGAGTAGCAAAAATTAGCATTCCAGCCTCATTTTTAATAATTAAGTAAATTCAAGAAAAAATTAAAAACACATTTAAAATATTTTAGTGAGACTCAAGAGCCATGAAAACTAAATTTAATTTTAAATATAAGTAAGCTAAGACACGAATCAGGAGAATCACATTTAGCTTTTTCCTTTAAGGTGTTCACATGAAGATGGTATGAAATTCTATTATTTTTAGAGACAACTTTTATCAGAAGAATCTGGAACATCAACATAAACACAATTACACATATAAAACTAATATACAAGAAAAAAAATCAACCAGATAATTTCTATATTTCATTCTCACAATCACTATGAAATAGAATTTACCATGAAATTAAACACAGTCTGATACTTACACAGAATTAAAATAACTCTACCAAATATTTTTAAAAGTAGATGAAAAATAATGAGTAATTTGGGATGCTTTAGAATAGTTATAATAAGACCACTTTCATCCTTGCTTGTATAAAAGTAGCCATCACATATATTCATGGGCTTTGTTACAAAACCACAAATGGTAATGATCCAATTTTCAGAAGTTACATTTTCCAACCATGACCTAATAGAAAAAAAAAGTTGGGAAAGAAAGAAAGAGAGAAATGGAGTGGGGAAGGAGGGAAGGTACGAAAGATAGGAAAGAAGAAAAGGAGGGAGGAATGGAGAGAAGAAAAGAGACTTTTCTCAAAGCCTTGAATGTGAAATAAAGGGGACCATCAAAAAAAAAAAAAAAAAAAAATCTGTCCTCTCTAACAAAAAGGACATTGAGGCTTCAAAAATGATCAGTTTTAGTAGATATGCCATATCTTTGAATTTAACTTACTTAACATATATATAACCTGTCAAATATTATGTGTATATGTTTACAAGTTGTTCCTATAATCTATTGTTAAGTCCCTCAAAAGTCAGCGGTTTGACTACAACCATTTTATGATATCTTACCTTTGTGGGTCAGGAATTCATTTAAGGTTTGTCTGAATGATTCTTCACTTCATGTGTTGACAGACTAGGATAGTCTAAAGGATCCTAGATAGCTTCACTCACAAATCTGAAGCGTTGGGAGATATGGTTAGAAGAGGCTGGCACACCTATACATGGCCTCTTCAGCATGGAGTCTAGGGTGGTTGGTATTTTTATATATGGCAGCTCTGGACTCTCAAAGACAGTGTCCTAAGGAAGCCTGGGTTGAAGATTCTGGGACTTAATGGTGGTCCCGGAACTTCACCTTCACATATTCTGTCAGTTATACAGGACATGGAGGCCAGCCTTGATACAAGACAGGGAACTTAGGCTTCATGTCTTAATGGGAGGATAGCAAGGAGTTTGTGGCAATTTTTGAGTTTTGATTATTATTTTAAGAGATTTTGTTTCCCTTCCTTAGAGAATATAAATACCATCCCATGTCCACTCATGACTTAGCAAAGATCAGCTGAAACAATATTAGTAATGGTTAATTCTGGAGATGATGAAGTGCTTGCATTCCTGTGGTCCTTACTTGTCCTTGAATTCACCCAAGCCAACAGTTTAATGCTGTATTGTCTGAAGACCATATTATTTGAACATTCTATGACTAATCTTTTACAAAACTGAGCTTTAACACTGTACCATCACCACACGTTTGTAGCCTTAATAAGAAAGTTTCTTTCGAAGGTCATTATTGCATTTGTTATTATATGACTGCAGTTGAAGCTGTGGCTCATGACACCACCTCTTGTCTCCTTTAGAAGAATCTTCAGGTAAAATTTCTTCCTGACCAAGTACCAGAAACTAGTTGATGTTCTCTGGAGGAACTAATTTGTCTTTGAAGTCCTGCATCATGTAACTGGTCATGGCTTTGCTCCTTGGCATGTCTGCTAAAAGTCAAATTTGTTGCCTAACTTTGGCAACTGAGATAACATGAACTTGAATATTAATTTTACATGGCAGTTCATCTTATTTGTCATAATCTTGATTTCCCTTTATCTTTTTATTTATTTATTTTTTTACTCACACAGTTCTTTTTTATTACAAATTAACATGAGGGCACAGATGTTTAGGTTACATTGTTTTCAATTTTTAGGTAAAGTTCAAGTTGTAGTTGAGCCCTTCACCCATGGGGCATGCTGAACCCCTCATATTGTGCATATGAGGTGAGATCCACCAATGACCCTCCCTTTTCCCGCCAATGGCCCTCTCCCCTCCCACCAATTAATTCAGTGTCTGGCACACAGTGCCCATCCAATGACTTTTTTCTCTCTGTTCTCTCTGAGTACCTTAGTTCTCACAACTCTTCCAGACTGCCATGCTCTTTTTTAGAACACTAAGGTATGGGTTTAGCAATTATGTCTAGCTCTATCAGTACAGTTTTCCAAACTAACAGCAAGTTAAATTCTTTAAAGCCAGAAATTTTATAAACACATAACATGTATGTGACAATCATGGCTCTACACATCTACAGACATGAAGATGTTCAATATTCATAGCAACCCCAGGTACTGTTAGGATTCCTGTTTTACAGCTGAGGAAACCGAAGCACAGAGACCTGCAATAGCTTGTGGAGGTGGCAGTGAGGCAGCTTCTGTGTTGAGATTTGAACTTGGACGACCATGCTGTTAACCATCAGATCCTCTGTGTTTTAGATCTCTGTGCCCTACAATGCTTACTGTACAGATGGCCAGTGACTGACTCTTCTACAGATAAATGACTTAGTCAACAAGTATCACTTTTCAAGTGAGGAAACTGAAACACAATGAGGTTACAAAGCTTTTCCAAGGTCAGAAAGACAACTGGGATGGGGATTATAGCCTAAAATGTCAGATCCCTCACAGCTTGCTCTTCCTTTGATGCCATCCATCCCAATGGCCTTGGGCTCAGAAAACCTCATCTACTTGGCATGCTTATTAAAAGTTGTTTAAGGCCTGGCTTTCCCTTTTTCTTAACCAATTTCATTTCTTTATCTGTTTATTTGTGTAGTTTTAGAAGCCTACCTTAATTTTTTTTTTGGAAAATGTAAGTAATAAAAATAAATATTTAAAAATGTTCATTGAATATGCTACAAAAACTTACAAGTGAGATACTATCTTGAATGCATATTTTTCAGATGTGGAAAACAAGTAAATGTATTTAATGAGTGATCCCAGCTGAGCCTAACAAAGAGATTGGGTATATGAGACTTGATCCGTACCATCTTGGGTCTCTTGGAATTGAAGGTGTAGAAAAATAATTGAGAGTGTTAATTGTTGGGACTCAAAAATTTTCAGGCATGTATGGTAAGCAAGATGGGGGTGGGCATGAAAGGAATGGTATTCCCAGGAGAAAAATTCACCCTGAAGAAAGACTTTGTCTTCCAGGTATGGCTTAAACATTTGCTAATATTCTAAATGGTCCATCTAAAATAACTCTCAGTAGTAAATTATATGCTTTAGTTCTCTAAGCATTGTGAACACCATTGTAGGGAGTCCAATATCTTGCAACTCATAAAATACAAGGCTTGGCTCACACCATCCTGGTGATTTTTACTATTACTTTTTGTTTGTTTTGTTTTGTAATAAACATATTCACACTTGCTCTCAAATATATTTGTAGGTTAAAGCAGTGGTTTAAATCCAGGAAGATGTCTGGAGGCACTTTTGGCTGTCACAACTAGTGGTGGTGGTAATACTGTCATCTAGTGGGTAGAGGCCACGGTTACTGCTAAACATCTTACTGTACACAGGTTAGCACTCTACAAATAAGAATTATCCAACCCAAAATGTCATTAGTGCTGAGACTGAGAAACCCTGGGTTAAAGTCACATGCTGTTATGTGAAATCCTCCGTTCTTAAACAGTAACTAGTGAAAGAGTTTAAAACAACTTAAGTCTTTTGAAGAAAATTAATTGTTCATTTGCAGTAATATTGTAGACTCTGCGAGGGTCCTATTTAAGTCTATATACTCAACAGCTAGCAAAAGGCCTGGCCCAGAAAGGCCTGTTGAAAGAAGGAACAAATGTTTAATCAATAGCCATTAAGAAAGAATCTTGCTGATTTCCATCATGGAAGAAATTAGCCTTTTTTCTGTGTAGTCCAGTGGTTCTCGACCTTCCTAATGCTGCGACCCTTTAATACAGTTCCTCATGTTGTGGTGACCCCGAGCCATAAAATTATTTTTGTTGCTACTTCATAACTGTAATTTTGTTACTGTTATGAATCGTAATGTAAATATCTGATTTGCAGGAGACCCCCAAAGGGGTCGCGACCCACAGGTTGAGAACTGCTGGTGTAGTAGTAATAGCACAGACGTTTCATTCCCCAGGGGAAGGCCTCTTCTGCCTCTCTTTCTTCCCTGGTTCTCATGGTAGTCAGCAGAGTATCTGTAATTAAAGTATTTAGGGGAGGATTTGCTTTCAAATGGAATGAAATCCAGCACCTGTGCAATCTTCAGACATCTGATACTTCAGAGAGACGGTCTAATGGATATATTTGCTACTCCATGATCTACACTGCTCAGTCTGACGCTTGGAACATGTAAGCTCATGGAGTGAAATGTATGGATGAGATGTCCTCTTCTTGTTTGAAGTGTTACTGTAAGAACTTCACTTTTTGGTAAAACAGCATGTCTGTGTTTTCTGTAGGATTAGAGTTAGAGCCATTGTCCAGTGTGTCAAACAATATGATTTTATTAAACCCTGTGCTATTATTGATAATTCAGTCTTAAGGTTAGCTCCAGAGGAAAAAAAAATAGCATGTTATTTCTCTTGTCAAAAATACAAAACTATTTATATAACTTTTTATTTATTTTTTTTTTTGGCTTAGCTATAAGAAAAATAAACTGCCTGAAATAATTTGCTCCTTCCAAGGCTATATCTTGAAGTGGCTAAAATGACACATGCTGAAGCCAGGCTGCCAGCCCTCAAATCCAAGACCTATCATTTACTAGCTACTTCTAGTATATTATACTGACTTCTCTCTGCCTCAGTTTCCTCATAGGTTAAAAGAAGTTAATAATTATAGTAACTGTTATGTACTTAAAATACTGCTTAGTACAGAGTAAACCCTTAATAAGCATAACCTATAATTATTTATCTTTTCTTTAGGAAAATTTCAAGTCTGCTGTATTTTCCTGGTAGCCCCTTGACCTATAAGTTTTATAAGGCCACAGCTCTCACCCAGTTCACTCACCAATAAACTGCCAATTTCCAGCAGAATATCTAACACATAGTATGCTTTTCAAAAAGTGACAGGAATAAAAGAATGAAGGCATGCACTTTACTAGTAGACAAACACAGTATGTGAGACACCCCTCCAATGTAGAGTAAGTCCAGAGGTCAAAGGTGAACGTTCTGCCAGACTGTAAAGTCTAGTCTATGAATGCGGATGAAAGGACATACCTACCACACATAAAAGGTATTTTCATTTAGAGTTATATCAGAGGAGATCTCACTTAACATTCAACTATAAAAATTACTTAAAAACAATTTGCATTGTAGGTGGTACAGACTCCCAAGCTGGAATTCAAATTTAGCACTCTACACAATGTATACGAACACATGGACTAGAAAACTCAAGGAGGCGACGTTCAGCATCTATGAGAAATGCAGAATCTAGTCACAGGGTATGTTTTAGGTGCTTTTTGTAATTATGCGACAGACAAAAAATGTTGTACATATTTTTTTAAAGAATTTTCTATTTTTAGTTTAGAAGGATTTTTATTTGCACAGAATGGGTATCCCTTATTCAAAATGCTTGGGACCAGACATGTTTCAGATTTAGGATTTTTTTAATTTGGGTGTTAATATTTGCATTATGCTTACCAGTTAAGCAGCCCAAATGCAAAACTTCAAAATCCAAAATGCTCCAATGAGTTTCTTTAAGCACTATGTCAATACTCAGAAAGTTTCAGATTTGGGAGCACTTCAGATTTTGAATTTTCTAATTTGGAATATTCAACCTATATGTCTTTCTGTGTGTGTATGTACATGTATTTCTTGCATGAATATTAGCACCAGAGTAAATCAATGAAATTTTGGATTTCTGGGGTACAAAGGAAGAACTCACTACCTCACACTTATACACTCTCTTGAGATTTGACATAAGAACTGAATTGCACAAAAACATCTAATTTTCACAAGTCATTATTTTTTAATTATGTAGATCATGTGCACAACATCTTGCCAGTGCTGACATTAAGGTTGGTAACTCTGCCACGAATACGGCAGAGTATGCTATTTAATTAACTGAAAACCCCTCCCTTGCCATCCATAATGTAATCTGCCAATAAGGAGAGAGGCCTAGCTTTGCTGCAGGTTTATAGAGGTGAAACCCTGTGCAATAGAAATGAGACAGCAACGATGGCAAAGTCATCTGGAAGGATTTATTACTGAAGTCACCTCTACAAACAGCCCCACATTTGAAGGAAGACAGCAGACCCGACACTTTCAGCTCTGTAGTAAGGAGGCACTGCAGCAATCCAGAAGGTTCCAGTCATGTCTTTCTTATGCTCTGTGACATTATGAAACTTGACCATTCACAGTGCTGTGTTACCATGCCCATGTCATATACTAATTTCATCTCTTTGCATTTTTCTGTTCAGAACATTTCACAAAGTATAGGGCTGGAAGAGAAGTTTATTTTCCACCATTTAGCTTGACTCTGTAAGCACTCCCAATTATGATGTGATACTGAAAATCCTTCCAAATTAATACGCCCATCATCTGACAGCTTTAGATATGTAAAATTTACAAAACTTCTATAGTTATTTAACACGAAATGAGAATAACAGATAGTCCTTTGTGAATTTGTTTTCCATGAGCTTCTTTGTCCTATTTCCTTACATGATGAAGGGCTTTCCCCATCCCCCTTCCCTTTTTTGGCTTTGCTTTTTCTTCCCTAAATAACTTGAGGGTTGCTTTAATAAGTCTTGTGATGTAAATGGTAAGAGGAAGGGGACAAGCCGGAACATATGTTCATCTTTGGTTGAACAGCAGGCATCCTGTGAGGTGCTTTGTAGTATACAATGTCATCTAATTTCCACAATTTTTGAGGTTTGTATTATCATCCCTATTCTATAGATGGGAAGCCTTACCTCAGACTATGTAAACCCTCAGTGACAGCATGGGGACTGTTGCCTGTACAGCTATCCATGATCAGAGTGCCCAAAGCAAAAGATGCTTCGAGTTAGAGCCAGATCAAGACCTTCCAAGGCAGGCTAAACAGGGTATCTAAACCCACCATGTGGAAGGCCAGAGCTTCCTCCTCTCCTTCAGTTCCTGGGTATTGCTGGCAATACCAGCACCTATTCTGAGACTCCTTAACACCCCCTCCTCCTTGGCAAACCACTACTCCTCTAGCCCTTCTAGACTTCCCTTGTCCCCAAGACATGCTGTTAGAATTGCCTCATGCTGATCTACACTTTGCATGTACCACCAAAGAAAGGACCAGGATTTGTCCTGAATCGGGTTATCAACATAACTCTTGATGATTTCATCCTTGAGAGCTCACCAGGGAACTGACTAAAAGAGGTTCCTGTAAGAAGACAGTTCCCAGAAAAGACACATTGAGAATGATCACATGTGAAAATTCTCTAATTAATACCTATAATTACAAAAGAATTGTAGTAGTTAGCATCACTAAACTAGGACTGAACCCAAAAGAATTCATTGTCTCCCTGAACAACTCATGTCCAGCTTCAACTTGGTCTGTATGCAGAGTGGGTAAACATTCTTTAATTCAGTCCTTACAAACAGACATATGACTTAAGTACCGTGATTGCCTGCATCTGTAAGATTATCTCCACAAACCAAGGTTTAAAATAATTAAATGCCTAGTCCAAGGTTACACAGCCAAACCTCATGAACCTTAACATTAGAATCTTTCTCTCAAAGCTCTAGTCCTTTTCCTGGAGTTTTTGAAAGATTTTTTTCCCATCAGTTTATTTGCACATTGTCACCTGTAGGAGTCCTTTCGCGACACTTTCTTCCATGTCAATAAACCTCTCACCAGCACCATTTACTCAAACCCTACCTCCTGCTCCTGTATTTCTTGGCCTGCTCATGATTGCATGGAATGTTTCCTCTAGCTGGACTAATGAGAAGCCCCTGAATCCTTCTGTTCCATGACCATCTTCCCAGGCACACAAAATGAAAAGAGGTATTTTACATATTTAACGTCATGAAGACGTTTTTATTCATAGACATTCTCATACAAATAGCCACACAAAATGACATTTATGTCTGTACATATGAACCTAATAAGTCTTGTGAGTAGTTGAAGACTTTAGTCACTTTGTTATTTTTGAGTTAAAATCTTATGGAGGCCAATAATTGTGTCTAATAAGGCAATTTGGTACAAAGCCCCCTCCAGGGCCCCTCATCTGTGGATGATTAATGAATATGCCAGACAGCCAACTAAATCACATTTATCTGAGAGGTGGAGTCCCAAAATGACATTGATTTATTCATTACACAAACATTATTTGGCACCTATGATGTTTAAGATGCTGTGCTAAGTGCTCATGTGCTCAGAGTGAAACACTGATTAAACACTACTTAATTTATTTGTTCTGGTTCTTCTCTGGAGTTGAGTGTGACAGCAGATAAGTGAGGAAACCCTCCTGCCTGTCACTTGCTTCTTCTGCAATGGGAAGCCTCAATGGTTCCCAAAGTCTCTTACAGCTCTGTGGGTCCAAGACTAAGGGTGGTTGTGTTACTCCCTAAATTAAGAAGTCATATCTCTTAACTTTCCAAATTATATATAGATTAATCTTTGTAGTTACATAACTTAATAAAAACCTCTTTAAAAATGATACATGAATGACAAGAAGGATCTTGGATGTACTGCGGGTTTCTCTCAACAATATCTGAATTTAAGTGTAATGAATCATAAACGTGAAGATTATATTTCCCCTAAGATAAACATGCCTAAAGTCTCAGATGATATTTTCTTGGCAAAATGAACTTTGGATTTTATTAAACCCAAGACATTTGAAAATCAGATGATACGCTGAGAACAGGATATTCATGCAATATCTATACCTATGAAATAAAGTAAATGAAGGCATTTTGTTGGCTATTTCAGGTTAAGGAGTTCTATTGCTTCTAATCCTCTAATATTAAAGTAAAAGAAAATTGGAGATTTAGTCCATTTCAACCACAAAAACTCATGGTACTGCCCACATCTATTGTATGAGCTTATTTGCCGTGGTTAGATAAATTCCTCTAAATGACTTTCCCCTCTACTGACCATTTCTTTCACACTGGGTTAAATTCTCAATATCTGTTTCAGTGTGAGAGCTCTTCCTTTCACATCTCACATCCTTCAGGGTATATCCAAACCACATTCAGCTCTGACTCCTCTGTCTTCATATTAATAAATAAATAATCTGTTCCTTTGAAGATCTTGCCAGTTGGCTAAACAATCTTTACCTACTTCTGACATTATCTTCCATAATCCTCCTGGTCACTTCTGCTGCTTCAATATAATTCAATACAATTTTGACACCCACTAAAATCATTTATTTCCTGTTACTCTGAGAAATGTCATCATCTGTGGGATGATTTATCCAACTCTGAATGCATCTTGATCTCGTTACCTTCTCCTTTTCTTCACTTCTTACCCTTTTCACTGACTTCCCCTCAAACACTCCACTTCTGAAATTAGAAATGCCTTTGGTCTACTCTGAAACCTCAACTTTCTATCCTTCCTTGAAATCTTTTTAATTTCATGAGACATAGATCTTTCTACTTTCTCCTTTAATCATCACTGCTTCCTTCTTTCTTCACTATATCTATGATTAATTTCTTTGAAACTTCTCCCTCTTTGACAGTGCCCTTGGGAACACCATGATTCCAAATGGAGTCAACTAGGTTGTGAATGCTGTTCATGAAGCCACACAGCTGAGCATTGAGCCAAGAGGTGAAAAAAGAGAAACAATTGAGTCACATGGTAATATCAATCATTCCTCCTTTATACCTCAACTCCTCATCTATTTCCTGAACAGAGAAAATACATCAGAGAGGCAGTCCCTCAATTTTTAGACCAAGAATGGAGAATGAGACCAGATGATCCCTTTATACTTTCCATCCTTGAAGTAAAAGTCCCTCTCCTTTATGGAGATTTGAGGAGTGGCACTTACTAATTGTTACTCATCTATTGCCTAAGAGGTGCAAAATAAGACTTCTTTGTTCTACTGTGTAAATGTACAACCCAACAGGGTGACTAACATAGTAGGAGTTCAACTACTATCTATCAAAAGCATGAATAAATGACTGAGTCATTCAGAGAATTTTTGATAAACATATTTGCAATTTGAAACCTCTCACTAATTATCTTAGATGTATGCTTATTATACGTGAAGACCCAGTTTTTGTAACATCAAATATCTCAAACTATTTTTATACATCTTTGATTTTCATATAATTCAAGATATATTCCACCAAGTATATTTCTCCATAGATTTTAAACATGAAATTCTCTCAGATGAAATCTAATCCTAATGTTTATGATTCATCTATACTTAAATCATCAAAACATCGCTATAAGAATCCCAGTCGACAATTTAACTTTGTGATTCTCTAATTGGATAATTGTTTGTATATTTAAGACAAAATTATCATTTGCCATTAATTATTTAGATAATTGTCTCAATTATACACTTTGTCTTGTGTGTAGACAAACCATGATCAAACTAAACTATACCCAGATTTCAGGACACTTCAGTCTTTTTATGTGGGGAAAATTGTTTGTCTAAGAAAATTGACACAAATGAGAAATCTAAAATGGTCTAAGTAAACAGAGGCCTATTTAGTAATTAATGTATAAGTCATTCTTTAAACAGAAAAATCCTCTCCTCAGTTTGGCAGTTTTCACTATACATGGTCATTTTAAGATAATCAATTGTCAGTCTCATGATAAAAGGAGTCTAGTACTGCAAACAGAAAATCACATTGAAACACCTAAAGTGGTGGGAATGCCCACTAATACGTTCCTTCTGGAAGGATGTTTGGAGAATACTTAGAGACCTAAAAATAGACCTGCCATTTGATCCTATAATTTCTTTACTAGGTTTATACCCAGAAGACCAAAAGTCACAATATAACAAAGACATCTGTACCAGAAGGTTTATTGCAGCCCAATTCATAATTGCTAAGTCATGGAAGAAGCCCAAGTGCCCATTGACCCACGACTGGACTAGCAAATTATGGTACATGTATACCATGGAATACTATGCAGCCTTAAAGAAAGATGGAGACTTTACTCTCTTTCATGTTTACATGGATGGAGCTGGAACATATTCTTAGCAAAGTATCTCAGAAATGGAAGAAAAAGTATCCAATGTACTCAGCCCTACTATGAAGCTAAATTATAGCCTTCACATGAAGGCTATAACCCAACTATAGCACAAGACTATGGGGAAAGGGCCAAGGAAGGGGAAGGGAAGGGGGAGGTTTTGGTGTAGGGAGGGTAATAGGTCGGTCCACATCTATGGTGCATCTTAAACTGGGACCAGGCGATTGCAATAATGAACACAGCTAAGATTTAACAATAAAAAAATAATAAAAAATAAAACAAACACAAAAAAAAAAGGACTCACCCTAATCCCTTAACCAAGACAGCAGTT
>CAUYPK010035079.1:0-11894 GCA_963574355.1 Loris lydekkerianus | reverse complement strand
GTCTGCTAAAGGTTTATCTATTTTATTGACCTTTTCAAAAAACTAGCTTTTTGATTTATTGATCTGTTGTATTATTTTTTTGTTTTCAATTTCATTTCATTATGCTATAATTTTGGTTATTTCTTTTCTTCTACTGGGTTTTGGATTGGATTGTTCTTCTTTTTCCAGTTGCTTGAGATGTCTCATTAAGTTGTTAACTTCCTCTCTTTCCGTTCTCTTGAGGAAGGCTTGCAGTGCTATAAATTTCTCTCTTAGGAGTGCCTTTGCGGTGTTCCAGAGGTTCTGATAGTTTTGGCCTTCATTGTCATTTTGTGCCAAAAACTTGACAATTTCTTTCTTAATCTCGTCTCTATCCAGCTATCATTCAGCATAAGTTTATTTAACTTCCATGTTTATGTATGAGAATGTAGATTCCTGTTGTTACTCAGCTTGAGTCTTATTCCAAAGTGGTCTGAGAAGATGCATGGAATAATTTCTATTCCTTTAAATTTACTGAGGTTAGACTTGTGACCTAACATGTGGTCGATTTTGGAATAATCATTTTGGCTGATGAGAAGTATGTGTATTCAGTTTTGTTTGGATCAAATGTTCTGTAGATGTCTGCTAAATCTAAATACTGGATGGTTAGGTTTAAATCTAAAATTTCATTGCTCAGCTTCTTTCTGGCGGATCGATCCAACACTGCCAAAGGAGTGTTGAAATCTCTGAGTATTATCGAGCTGGAGGAAATCAAGTTGCTCAGGTCAGTTAGAGTTTCTCTTATAAATTGAGGCACATTCTGCTTGGGTGCATAGATATTAATAATTGAAATCTCATCATATTGAGTATTACCCTTAACAAATATGAAGTGACCAATTTTGTCCTTCCTTACTTTTGTTGGTTTAAAGCCTAATGTATCTGCAAATAAAATTGCAACACCTGATTTTTTCAGATTACATTTTGTCTGAAATATGGATGACCATTTTTTCACCTGGAGTCTCAATTTGTCTTTTAAGTTAAGATGTGACTCTTGAATGCATAAAATATGTGGCCTGAGTTTTTATATCTAGTCAGCTAACCTATGCCTATTTAGAGGACAGTTTAAGCCATTCATATTGATGGAGAATATTGATAAGTCTGGTAGAGGTTTGGGTATGGAGGTTTTCAAAGGTTCAGTGTACATTTTTAATCTTTTCGCCAGTGTGGAATTCAGAGTTTAATCAAAAGTTTCTGAATTCGTTTACTTTTGTGGTATAGGGTTGGGTTAGTCACTCTGGAGGTTAGGTCTGAGAATATTTGGAAGAGCTGGTTTACTTATGGAAAACTTTTTCAAGATATGAATGTCATTGAAGTATTTAATTTCTCCATCGTAAATGAAACTCAGTTTAGCTGGGTACAAGATCCTAGGTTGAATGTTAATTTGCTTTAAAGATTAAAAGTCAATGACCACCCTCTTCTGGCTTCAAATTTTCAGCAGAGAGATCTGTAGTCATTCTAATATTCGTGCCTTTTTACGTAATTTTTTTTTTTTTTTTTTTTTTTTTTTTGCCTGGCTGCTTTGAGAATCTTCTCCTTCATATTAACTTTAGTGAAACTAATTATGATATGCCTGGGGGATGACTTATTCGGGTTGAATCGTGCTGGGGTTCTGAAGCTGTCTGCTATCTGCATTTCAGAATCTCTAGGTATGCCTGGAAATTTTTCTTTCATAATTTCACGCAGAATGGCTTCTGTGCCCATCAAGGCCACTTCATGGTCTTCTGGGACCCCAATAATTCATATGTTGGTCTTCATTGAATTATCTGAGAGCTCTCGAAGAGAATGATCTATTTTTACTCTCCTTTTCTCTTCCTGTTTGAGAGCTTGGGAGCATTCAAAGGCTTTATCTTTAATGTCAGAAATCTTTTCTTCTGCTTGGTCCATTCTGTTGCTGAGGGATTCTACTGTATTTTTCATATCTTTCAGAGCTGCAAATTCTTGCTTCAGTTTGTCTACGTCTCTTCTGGTTTTGTCTTTAAATTAGTTAAATTTTTGAGACAACTTTCGAATTTCTCCTTCAATTCCTAATTCCATTTTATTAATCTTGTCTGCAATCCAAATTGTGAATTCAATTTCTGACATCTCAGCCAGTTGTTTATGAATGTGATCTTCAATTACATCTGCCATATCTTTTCTTGGGGGGAGGGGTTGATCTATTCTGGTTATTCATGTTACCAGAGTTTTTCCAATAATTCCACTCCATGGTTATTTTACTTCCTTTAATTTTTTTTTTTCCCTGGGGTTTTATCGAGGGCCTGTACAGTGTTGTGGCCTGAGAAACTTGAGTCCTGTCGGATGTGGTGGGGTTCAGTGGTTCTGTCTTGTTTTCAGCTAGTTTCTATTTGATGCTAGTGTAACATTTACTCTGGGTTGAAGTCTCAGCTGTGGGGAAAAAACAGTGGTTAAGTCACCCCACCTGCCCACCTCTGGCTCCAATTAGAAAAGGAAAATTAAATCTTTCTACAACTGCACACCCAGGGCACTGCCTGAAAAGTCCTCAGTCTATTGGTTCAGTTCAGAAGGTCCAAATCAATTATCTCAATTCGCACCTGTCTCGGGTGGGAAAGTTCGAGAGGTCTCTTGGGACTGGATCTCAGGGGGCTGGTGACTACTCTGATATGGCTTACTCCAGTGCTGCATGGAGTCAGGAGAAGCCACCTAGCAAATGGATCAATCTGGGAAGGTTGATGTCTCCTTCCTCTTTTTGCCACTTTGTTGGACCCAGTCATCTGGGTATCTCTGCAGATGGCTGACCCAGTTGCCTGTAGTGAACAGATACTCCAGGGGTTTGCACCTGCCTGAATCACCAGGAAATCTGCTAGGCCTCTGAAGTCTGCCGCTATCTTGCAGGAGGAGGTGAGGCCTGACATCCTTGGGTACTTGATGAAGGTGTGTATGGGTGGTGTTCACTGAGACTTAGACCCACCCTTGATTTATGTTGCTAACAGAACAGAACAGGACAGGACAGGATGACTTTGTGGAATTCTGTCTCTGTTTCTGCTAAAATCGCCTGCTGAGGACAGGCTGTTCTGAATTCAAATGTCTTTGCTGCTGGAGGTGTGTATTCGAAGACCTCTCTTCCTGACCTGGAAGCTTTCTGGGTTTGTGAGCAGTATCAGGCAAATCCTTTACTCACAGGTGGCCTCCTCTTGTTGCCCAGGGAGACAGGGGGTGTGGCTTCAGAATATCTAGAAGTGAGCCATTTTGCTGAAAACAAAACAAAACAAAACAAAACAAAACAAAACAAAACAAAACAAAACAAAACGGCTATCGACCCTTCATTGACCAGCCGCAGTTTATGCTCTGTCAACACCCCTCCAGAGATCCGGACTACTGGGGGACAGGCCTCCAGATCTGAGAGTGGGTGTGAAGTAGAGTGCTCTAAGCCCAGAGCTGCAGCTCATACAGTTTTGTGCCTGGTTGCACCACTGCCAGAAGATAGCCACCGCTCTGCGTCTATGGTAACTACAGCTGTGGAGTGGTTCCCTTCTAGCTGACCATAGCCTCCTTGCTTCTGCACCCCAGAGACAGTGTAGTTCAGGCACTGAGCACCCCACAAGAGGTCAGCCAACAATCTGGACTTCTGAGTGGCAGGCCCCCAGATTCCTGTGGGAGTGGGAGGGAGTGCTGGGAGCTCAGCGCTGGAAATGCTCACTTGGTTTTATGCCTGGTCATGTTGCTGCCCAAGGAGGGCTGCTGCACCACACCGTAGGCAAGTGCCACTGAGACGCGATTCCCCCTCCTCGCTCATGTGCCTCAGTGCCAGCACTATCCAATCGCAGCTCAGGGACTGCCCGCTCCCCTGGAGGAATCACCCAAGGATCTGAACTCCTGGGGGACAGGCCCCCAATTCCCTGAGAGTGGGGCGGGAGCACTGGGAGCTCAGTGCTTCAAAAAGGGATGCTAGAGTTTCACTCAGTTTTATGCCTGGCCGTATTGCTGCTCAAAGAGCTCTGGTTTACCCCTCCCCAGGGAAGCGTTGCATGGAAGTGCTGCCATGGCATTACTTCCCCTCAGCCACGTGTTCCTCACTCCCGTGCCTTAGAATCTGCACTGGTCAGTTGCAATTTGGGCTCTGTCCACACCCCTCCCCTCGATAAATCACCCAGGGATCCAAACTCCTGGGGGATAGATCTCCACACCTCCGTATGAGTGGAGGGGAGTGCTGGATTGCCAGGAAAGATATTTAAAGTTTTATACAGTTTTATGGCAGGGGAACACCATGGCACCCTAGTAGGGGAAGTAGGTCCGTGAAGTGAAGTGGGAGGGCTTTTAATTTCTGTCCTTTTGTTTGTGGGCCTCTGAGCCATTCTCATGGGGGAGGGTACTCCTGTCCACTTGGTGATGGATTTTGTACCTTTTGTTTGCATCCTTGTGGTCTCATCTCTCCTCAGTGGTGTTGATGTGCATTCTTCAATCTTCTCTCTTGGTACAGCTTGAATCCTCCAGGTTACTTACTAAATTTTTGTCTCTTAACTCTCCTGGATGGGAGCCTCTGTGGAAAGCTGGCTTCAGTCCACCCATCTTGTCTCCTCCCCTTTATTAAAAAATTTTTGGATGGTTTTACTTTTGTGGTGGAGAATTATTCTGGTCTTTATGGAGGATAGGTCTAAGAATGTCCTGGAGAGCTGGTTTAGTTGTGGCAAATTTCTTCAATATGTGAATTTTGTTGAAGTATTTAATTTCTATGTCATAAATGAAGCTCAGTTTAGCTGGATATAGGATCCTGGGTTAAAGTTATTTTGTTTTAGGAGATTAAAATTGATGACCATCCTCTTCCAGTGGGAAAGGTTTCAGTAGAGAGATATGCAGTTATTCTGATATTCTTCCCTTTGTAGGTAATGGTTTTCTTTCATCTGGCAGCTTTCAGAATTATCTCCTTCATATTAACTTTAGTGAAATTGATTATGATGTGTCTGGGGGATGTCTTATTTGTGTTGAGTCATGCTGGAGTCTGAAAGTGTCTGCTATATGAATTTTGGAAACTCTTGGCATGTCTGGAAAGTTCTCCCTTGTAATCTCATGCAGAAGAGACTCTGTGCCTTGTGAAGCCACTTTGTCACTTTCGGGGATCCCTATAAGATGAATATTGGATTTCTTTGAATTATCCTAGAGCTCTCTGAGAGAGTGTTTTTGCTCTCCATTTCTCCTCTTCTTTGAGGGTTTAGGTGCATTTAATAGCTTTGTCTTCAACATCAGAAATCCTTTCTTCTGCTTGCTCCATTCTGTTACTGAGGGATTCTACTGTGTTTCTAAGATCTTTGAGGGATGCAACTTCTTGTGTTAATGTGTCAAAATTTGGTCATTTGGTCTTTGAATCTGTTAAATTCTTGAGATAACTTTTGGAAATATAATTTGATCTTTTTGCTATCCAGATCCTGAATTCAATTTCTGACATCTCAGGTATTTGTTTTTGTATGGGGTCTTGTGCTGTTTCTGCCCCATTGATCCTTGGAGGAGTTGATCTATTATGATTATTCATATTGCCAGAGTTTTTCTGTTGATTTTACCTCATGATTGTTTTTCACTGTTGCCTTTGGCCGTCGTCAGAGTTGGGGAGTTCCTCTCCAAGATTAGATCCCTGTGGGTCATTGTAGGTAGTGATCCTGTGTCATTCTTCTGGGGCTGCTCCAGCTACAGAGTTCTGGTTGTAGAAGCAGCTCTGGTGTGTGACACACGTGGATCCAGCAACAGGGCTGGGGGTAGTGCACACAGTTATGGGAGTGCCTGGCACTCAGTGACTTTGGCACAGAGAGCCCAAGGATCCGGCAGTCTCTGGCCAGGAGAAGGGTTCTGTGCAGAGGCATGAAGGGCTCCAGAGGGCACACAGCTACCAGAGTCCCTGGCCAGATGAACGGGCTAGTGTCGAGCCTGGGAGGATATAGGAAGGAGGACGCAGGGTTGTGTGGCTCCCACAGTAATTGGCTTAATTTTGTTCTGCTGCTGGATAGAAGTAGAATGTGTAAGTGGTGAAGCTGGCTAAACATTACCACTAGAGAAAGATATAACCAACCACCTCTGTAGAAATCAGGAATGGAGATGTAGTTATCCAAGAAAAATCTGTGGAGAACACTCTTGTCTCATGGTATAAATATTGACGTCCATGAAATATGGGCTAAGTTTTTGAGATTTCTATACACAGATAGATATAGAAAGACAGAAATAGGACAAAATAAAGAAAGAATGACTCTAAGGGCACAGCCACTAATGCAAAAGTCAAAGAAGGTAAAGCAATGCCAAAGAGGCAAAGCCTAACTGATTTCTATAACCCCAGAGACAGAAAAATAAGCCAAAGAGGATTATTCTCAGCCTTGAAAACTAAAAGAATTATCCCTTCAGAGTTAGAGAAAAACCCCTTTGTTGCTTCCAATCTCTGTTTTTTGGAAGAAAATAGTTTGTTTTCTCATTTCAGAGGTTCACAAATGAAGGGACATTTTCCCGAGGATGAATCAAATTCAGAGTCTCACATCTGAAATACAGAATTTCAATTATAATATTTGTGGCTTTTTTAACAAATATTTAACTAATAGTTTGGACTTAAGAGTTTACAGATTAAGACATGTTGAGATAGTATGAATGTCTTATGTATTAGGGAAAAAATAATTTGGGGATAGTGATAAAAAGGAGAAAGAATTTTAGCCTCAAGAACTGTTAAGAGAATAAATTTCTGTTATTTTAAACTACTCAGATTTTAGTGCTTCATTTTATGTCCATATAGAGCTAATACAATATCCTATACTTCACTGATGGCCTCATCAGCATCACTATCAGTTGTCACTAGTGTTTCTCCACTTCTCCAAAACCTAGCTAAAATCTTTTCAGGCTACTATACCAAAATACATGTAGAGGAATGCTGCCAGCAGTATTATTTAAATTACTCTGGAAAATCATAGGTACTATATTTTTGACAATATGCCTGCCTATTATTATTTTTTGTTACAAAGTACAAGAATATATTTATCTACATAAACCATCAATACACGGCAAAAATAAATTTTGACATTTTCATACAGTAAGACCATGTTTATAAGTTTTTATATTCAATCAAAGTGAGGCAAAATGCAAACATTTTTATCTTTATACTTTAAATATATAGGATGTGTGGTATATTATACTGGAAATTTACTTGAAGTTTTTTTTTTATATTTCAAAACAATTATAAAATTAAACAAAAATCTCAATATAATTAAACTTAGCAAATCAAAGAATTAAAAACCATAGGATTTGCTCAAAAACTGTAGAAAAGTAATATATAAAACTAATACAATACAATTAAAGCTATCTAAAAACAAAGCTACATGATCGTATACACATAAAAACCTGTTAATAAACTAGGAACAGAAGTGTCCTTCCTCACGCTTTCCTTACCAAAGGGGTCTAACACATAAGAAAAAATATAGAGAAGAAACTTAAAGAGAATTCCTTTTAGTTTTTTATTTTTTTTATTAAATCATAGCTGTGTACATTGACATGATCATGGGGCATCATACACTAGCTTCATAGACCGTTTGACATATTTTCATCACACTAGTTAACATAGCTTTCCTGGCATTTTTTTAGTTATTGTGCTAAGACATTTACATTCCACATTTACTAAGTTTCACATATACCCTTGTAAGATGCACCGCAGGTGTAATCCTTTAAAATCAGGAACAAATACATAGTAACTATTACTCTCATTATGCACATTGAAAAAAACCCTAGCCATATTATTAACATAATAACTAAAAATAAAATAATAATAAAATAAAATAAATAATGACGATAAATACATTATTCAATTATGATAACTAAATATTAAAAATGTGAAAATATTTATATTTAAAAAATAATTAAAAGAGAAGCTATAAATGATTAATATTAAAACTGACATATAGAGTATGAGGGCAGGTCACATGCATACTAAGAAAAAAAAAAAGCAGTATTTTTAAACAAATCCATACTATATAATCTATATGATAATTTACATGAAAAGATCCAATTTCTGGCTCTGCACCTGTAGCTCAGCAGCTAGGACACCAGCTACATACACTGGAGCTGGCAGGTTTGAACCCAGCCCTGACCTGCCAAACAACAGTGACAACTATTGTGGCTGGTGCTTGTGGGCCCAGCTACTTGGAAGGCTACTTGGAAGGCTAAGGCAAGAGAATCACTTAAGGCCGAGAATTTGAGGTTGCTGTGAGCTGTGACACTATGCACTCTACTGAGAGTGACATAGTGAGACTTTATCTCAAAAAATAACAATAAATAAAATAAAAAAAGAAAAGATCCAAGATCCAATTTCTCTTTCTTTCTTTCTGTCTTTCTTTCTTTCTTTTTTTTTTTTTGTAGTTTTTGGCCAGGGCTGCATTTGAACCTGCCACCACCCTATGGGGCCAGCACCCTACTCCTGTGAGCCACAGGAGCCACCCAAGATCCAATTTTTTGAAGACATATTATTCTCATACTTAACACAAGAAAAAAAAGACAATAATTGGAAAACACCTTATTTTGATAAAGAAATTTGAAGTCAATTAATAATCTTCTCAAATAGAAACAGCAAGAATTTATATCAGGGTGGGGCCTATGGCTCAAAGGATTGGGGTGCTGGCCCCATATGCCAGAGGTGGTGGGTTCAAACCTAGCCCCGGCTACAAAAACTGCCAAAAAAAAAAAAACAAAAAAACAAAAAAACAAAAAAACAAAAAAGAATTTATACCAATTTTCTAGAATTTTTCCAGAAGATAGAATCAAAGGGAATATTTTAAAATTCATTCTCTAAAGCCAACATCATTCTAGCATTAAAACTAAAGACACTGAATGAAAAGTACAGACCAATATTCATGCAAAAATCTGCAACAAGTTATTAGCAATTGAGTTTGACAATGTGCAAAAAGAATATCAAATGAGGTTTATCCCAGGCATACAAAGCTGATTTAATTCTCAGAGTTCCATTATATACTCCATCACCTAAATATATATAGAAGAAAAATCACATTATCATGTCAATAGATGCAAGAAGAGTATTTGACAAAATCTATTCATGCCAACTAGGAATATAGACATTCTCAGCTTGTTAAAGAATATCTATAAAAACCCTATAGCTAACATTACACTTGATACTGAGAAGTTAAGAGATTGTCTGATAAGATCAGGAACAAGGCAAAGGTGTCTCCTCTCATCATGCCTTTTCAACATTGTATTTGCTAAAGTTCTTGCTGTGCAATGGATAAGGAAAGAAAGTAAAAGGTTTATTTATTGGTATTGTTTGTGTATGATCTGATTGTCTATGTAGAAAACACAAAAAGAATATGGAAGAAAAAATTCCTGGAAGCAGTAGTTATTAGAGCAAAGTTACAGTATTAAAGAAAAGTGAATCTTTTTCCTTTACTTTTCTTCTATATAGCAAAAGTGAATAAATGGAATTTTAAAAAATTACAAAGAGAGGGCGGTGCCTGTGGCTCAGTGGGCAGGGTGCCGGCCCCATATACCAAGGGTGGTGGGTTCAAACCCAGCTCCGGCCAAACTGCAACAAAAAAATAGCTGGGCATTGTGGTAGGCACCTGTAATCGCAGCTACTCGGGAGCCTGACGCAAAAGAATTGCCTAAGCCCAAGGATTTGAAGGTTGCTGTGAGCTGTGACACCACAGCACTCTACTGAGGGTTAATAAGTGAGACTCTGTCTCTAAATAAATAAATAAATAAATAAATAATACAAAGAGAATACTATCTACATTACCCTCCCCCCAAGTGATATAGGAATAAATCTAAAAAAGAAAAAGCATGCAAAGTCTGTAGGTTAAAAAAAAAAAAAAACTTAATTGAGAGTTATTTTCATACTCATTGCTAAGAAGACTCAAAATTATCAAGATTTAGTTTATTCCTAACTCAATCTGTAGATTAAATGCAATCCCTCCCCCCAAATCCCAGTGTGTTATGACTTGGAGAGGAAAGAGAGCCTTCCTGCCTTAATCACAGCCTTCATTCCCAATATCTGTGAGTAAAATTCTGTACTTGTTTCCTATAAGGATAGTACATTAAATTTGTGCCTTCCATCTAAACAACTAGGGGTTCTTAAAGATGCTTACAATTTTAGAGAAAACACAGGGTTTTACTCCCAGTGCCAGACTGATTGTCCAAATTGGCAGGAATAAAGTGGACATGAATCAGACAAGAGACACAAGGATGTCTGCCAGTGTGCCACTCATGAGGTTTCTCATGAGAGGGACCACCTGGTGATGGGTTGACCAAATAAGTATTAGGCCATCTGCCATTTAAAACAAGACATAAAAAACAGACGGAAAACACCCACAACCAGTTCTTCTTTATTTCCCAGTAAGGCAGGATTGTTAGCTACTCTTCCATTAGAAAATCAATTTAGCACAGAGTTTTTAAACCAACACTGCTTCTATTAACCTAAAACTGCTCTAATATAAAGGTTATATAAAAACATACAAGAAGGGTTATCACCTGTAACACAGTGATTGGAGGTGCCAGTCCCACTGGGGCTGCTGGGTTCAAACCTGACCTACTAAGAACAACAATGACAATGACACACACACACAAAAAAAAATAGTGGGAATTGTGGTGGGCACCTATATGATTCATAGAATATAGATGGTACCATTCAAAAGATCAATGAATCAAAAAGTTGGTTCTTTGAAAAGATTAACAAAATTGATAACCCTTTGGCTAATCTAACCAGAAATAGAAAAGCAAAATCCCTAATATCATCAACCAGAAATGAGAAAGGAGAAATAACAACAGACACATAAGAAATTCAAAAAATCCCTAATGAATACTACAAAGAACTCTACTCTCAGAAATAAGAAATTCTAGAGGAAATAGAAGAATACCGGCAAGCATGCCACCTTTCCAGACCCAGTCAGAAAGAATTGGAAATGTTGATAGACCTATATCAAGCACTGAAATAGCATCAACTATATGAAATCTACCAAAAAGAAAAGTCCGGGACCAGATGACTTCACATCAGAATTCTACCAAACCTTTATAGGGAAATTAGTATCCGTATTACATAATCTTTTCCAAAACATAGAAAAAGAAGGAATACTTCCTAAGACATTCTACAAAGCAAGTATCACCCTAATCTCCAAACCAAGAAAAGACTCAACAAAGAAAGAAAATTATAGACCAACATCATTAATGAATATAGATGCAAAAATATTCAATAATATCCTAGCAAACAGAATCCAGAAAAATATGAAACAAATTATACACCATGACCCTGGTTTTATCACAGGGTTTCAAGTTTGGTTGAACACACATAAGTCTCTAAACATACTATATAATAAACAAAATA
Source organism: Loris lydekkerianus (assembly GCA_963574355.1). Classification (NCBI taxonomy): domain Eukaryota; kingdom Metazoa; phylum Chordata; class Mammalia; order Primates; family Lorisidae; genus Loris; species Loris lydekkerianus. The sequence continues at coordinate 577 of CAUYPK010035079.1, read as the reverse complement.
AAAAACTAAGATCATATAATTCTCTCAAATGATACAGAAAAAACTTTTGATAATATCCAGCATCCTTTCATAATCAGAACACTTAAGAAAATAGGCTTAGGAGGCAAAGCATGATGGCGGACAGGACAGACGTGTAGCCCACCTCTCCCGAGCCATCAGGAGAGAAGAAGGGGTGTCTGGACTTTCCCTGACTGTGGATTATTGGCCTGAGACAGCTCAGCTGGAGACGCTCAGTGAGGTGGCGAACTGCTATATCTGTGAGGTAATTTGAAACCACAGACTCTGCCGTGGATATTCCTCCCTGCCTGGCCTATAGGCCAGCAGGCCCCCTCCCTTATGGAGGGCTTACCAATGCTGCTAAAATCAAATTAACAGATATTTAATCCTGATCTGAGAGGGCAGCCAAAAGGAGAGCCCCTCAAAACCACGGGGAACCGGGCAATCTGCTGGACAGTGGAAGGGAGCTCGCCAGGGAAACAGACATTTTGAACCAAGACCGGGTTCCCTCCCCCAGACCAGCAGGGATTGAGTGGAAGCACAACATTCCTGCTGGGGAACACTGGAGAGGGCTGGCGGT
>CAUYPK010035076.1:0-30942 GCA_963574355.1 Loris lydekkerianus | reverse complement strand
GTATCCACATAGGGTCAGAAGAGATCAAACTTTCACTCTTCACAGATGATATGATCGTATATCTGGAAAACACTAGGGATTCTACTACAAAACTTTTAGAAGTGATCAAGGAATACAGCAATGTCTCAGGCTAAAAAATCAACACCCATAAATTTGTAACCTATAGATGTATCAACAATAGCGAAGCCAAAAAAACAGGAGGACTCTATTCCATTCACAGTAGTGCCAAAGAAGATGAAATATTTGGGAGTTTATCTAACAAAGGACGTGAAAGATCTCAATAAAGAGAACTATGATACTTTAAGAACAGAAATAGCTGAAGATGTTAACAAATGGAAAAACATACCATGCTCATGGCTGGGAAGAATCAACATCATTAAAATGTCTATACTACCCAAAGCAATATATTATTTTAATGCAATTCCAATCAAAGCTCCATTGTCATATTTTAAAGATCTTGAAAAAATAATACTTCGTTTTATATGGAATCAGAAAAAACCTCAAATAGCCAAAATATTACTCAGAAATAATAACAAAGCAGGAGGAATCACGCTACCAGACCTGAGACTGTACTATAAATCGATAGTGATCAAAACAGCATGGTATTGGCACAAAAGCAGAGAAGTAGATGTCTGGAACAGAATAGAGAACCAAGACATGGATCCAGCTACTTACCGTTATTTGATCTTTGACAAGCCAATTAAAAACATTCAGTGGGTAAAAGATTCCCCATTTAACAAATGGTGCTGTGTGAACTGGTTGACGATCTGTAAAAGACTGAAATTGGACACACACCTTTCACCATTAACTAAGATAGACTCTCACTGAATAAAAATTTAAACTTAAGACATGAAACTATAAAAATAGTTGAAGAATGTGCAGGGAAAACTCTTGAAGGAATTGGCCTGAGTGAGTATTTTATGAGGAGGGGTCCCCAGGCAATTGAAGCAGTATCAAAAATAGATTACTGGGACCTGATCAAACTAAAAACCCTCTGCACAACCAAGAACAAAGTAAGTAAAGCAAGGAAACAGCCCTCAGAATGGGAGAAAATATTTGCAGGTTATACGTCTGATAAAGGTTTAATAACCAGAATCTACAGAAAACTCAAATGTACTAGCAAGAAAAGAACAAGTGATCCCATCTCAGGGTGGGCAAGGGACTTAAAGAGAAACTTCTCTAAAGAAGACAGACACATGATCTATAGACATGAAAAAAAGCTCATCATCCTTAATCTTCAGACAATTGCAAACCGAAACTACTTTGAGTTATCACCTAACCCCAGTAAGAGTAGGGTAACATCTGAACAAAATCCCAAAACCAGAGATGTTGGCGTGGATGCGGAAAAAACAGCACACTTCTACACTGCTGGTGGGAATGCACACTAATACGTTCGTTTTGGAAGGATGTTTGGAGAATAATTAGAGATCTAAAAATAGACCTGCCATTCGATCCTATAATTCCTTTACTAGGTATATACCCAGAAGACCAAAAATCACAATATAAGACATCTGTACCAGAATGTTTATTGCAGCCCAATTCATAATTGCTAAGTCATGGAAAAAGCCCAAGTGCCCATCGACCCACAAATGGACTAGCAAATTGTGGTACATGTATACCATGGAATATTATGCAGCCTTAAAGAAAGATGGAGACTTTACCTCTTTCATGTTTACATGGATAAAGCTGAAACATATTCTTCTTAGCAAAGTATCTCAAGAATGGAAGAAAAAGTATCCAATGTACTCAGCCCTACTATGAAGCTAATTTGTAGCTTTCATATGAAGTCTATAACCCAACTATAGCACAGGAATATGGGGAAAGGGCCAAGGAAGGGGAAAGGAGTGGGGAAGTCAGGGTGGAGGGAGGGTAATGGGTGCGGCCACACCTACAGTGCATCTTAGAATGGGTATAGGTGAAACTTACTAAGTTCAGAATACAAATGTCTACATACAATGACTAAGAAAATGCCATGAAGGCTACGCTGAACAGTTTGATGAGAATATTTCAGATTGTATATGAAACCAGCCCATTGTACCCCTTGATTGCACAAATGTACACAGCTATGATTTAACAATAAAATAAATAAATAAATGAATAAATAATCATTGGGATAAATATTATAATAGCATTCCTAATAGTATATTAATTATTACTATATTAATTCCTAATATAAATAGTAGTCAAGGTGAGCAGCCTTACCCTAAAAGGCAAGGCCCTTCCACCCCCATTCTTCTAGGTAAGGTCTCAGCAACCTGCCACCTTGTCCATTGACACTGAAATGGACTAAAAATAGAGGCTATGAGGAGCCTTTCTCCCTCACAGCAACAACAACAACAAAAACTACAGTAGATTATTGTATGTTGGTGATGGCATAAATATGATCGAAGAAAGAATAAAAATCTTTGAACCTTCGTCTGTTTGACAAAATGAGCTTGCCTCAATGAGTTGGAGAAAAAAAAAAAAAAAAAAAAAAAGAGAGAGCATTTAAACTAGGATCTGCTAGCCTTGCAGAGAGGAAGAAATGATGTCAGGCTCCAGTCCCCTGGCTAGGGCTATCAGATTATAGACAGATTGTATTTTATGGACTTGTTCCTGTTACTCCTGCTGTTTATGTCCCCAAATGTATTATAGAGCTGGAAATGAAATAAGAAATGTATTTGAGACTATAAAGCTACATTTTAAAAGTGAGCATATTCAGTAATTGAATATCTTTTTCTTAGGGTGGTTAAAAAAAAAGTGCGCTTTCCCCAAATGTAGCTATACATCTCTATTCTTACTTTAGTCATATGATGTGTGTAGAAACTATAGGCTTTAATAAAAGAAATGTGTACCTTACAATATTGGCATGGATAAGTATTTTAGAATACTGATGGCAACGTCGTGACTACAGGTGACAATTCCGTTAATTCTCAATGCAAGTGAGAATTAGGAAGTGAGATCTTCCTTCCTCAAAAGGCCAAAGAGAATCAAGTCATTTGCTTAACTCCCCTGAATCACAGTATGGCACATTCTTAGGACAAGTATGAATGACGGCAGAGCAGAGCTGCACCTGCACACTGCCCTTTACACAGCTGCAAGAAGAGTTCTGAGTGACTTTTATCAGAGAAAAAGAAGTTAATGGTGATAATCCTGTTATTGTATAGAATGATGATATCCCACTAAGGGGAGCTGGGTCGAGAGAGACAGAAAGGAACTATAAACAAAGAAAACAGGAGAAGTGCTGGTAATTTTCATTAAGTTTGGGATTCAAGTCTTGATACCTGTCATGTTAAAATCAAATTGTTGCCATATTTTTGTCAACCCTTTTATAGTGAGAGTAGTGTTACCTGGATGTTAAATGGGGGCAAGGAGTCCCTGGTCTATCTGGGAACAATAAATGGTGACCTGATTTTCCCTGCTGATATCAAGCTCACAGTTGACTCCTCTGGATGGGGATTTCTTGATTTAATAACAGGGCCAAAGTCAATTTGAAGCAACATCTGAACTAATTAGTGACAAGAGCAATTTGACTTTCTCCTTTGTTACAAGTGCCATTTTAAAGTGCTGGCCTTTTAGTGTTGGGCTGAAGAGGTATAAATTGCATTAGGCCAGTCCTCAAAGAACGGTGGTAATGTGGCAGTAATTTCAAGGAAGATTCACTTCAATTTTCTATATTACCTACTTCTAACATCCACTTTAAAAACCAAGGTGGTTTTGCTGAAAATGTGATCTGGTCAACCTTACCAGGCTGTATAAAGTGGGTTTCAAAGTAACTTCATAGCCTTTTATCTTTCCAAATATTTGTAATTTCTTCCAATCTTTGCTTATTATGGCTGAAGAAAAAACCACCAGAACAATAAAGGAAGCTTCACCAAAATGTCATTAAGAAATCTACCCCCAGACTTGAGGTGAACCAGCTACTCCAGGGAACAAGAATGGAAGAAGAGGTCCCGCTCTGTCGTGACCCGAGACTGTTCACACATTTGCTGGTCTGGAAGGAGGACTCTACCTAGAAATTGGGCAGGTGTCAATAGAAGACCCAAAGACTTGATTCCAGCATTTAGACTCAGTATTAGTTTGTAGGGCTGCTGAACCAAGCTCCACAGACTGGGTGACCTAAAGAGCAGAAATTTATCATCTCACATCTGGGAGATTAGAAGTCTAAACTCAAGGTGTCTGTGGTGGCTTCCTTTTTGGCCATCAAGTTCTTTGTTAACAAATGTCCAACTTGAGGGCTACGTATATTTTCTTGAGAAGAATCATTTAAGTCATCTGAAGCATCACAATACTGTGCCACGTCCTGGTCAAAAGGAAGTCTTTTAAGCTCTTTTTTTAAATGCGTATTTTCTACGGAAAAAAACCCCAAAGGCTCTCTGTTAACTTATGACTTGGCACCAGAATGGGTTCCTCCTACAAGGAAGAAGGCTTTCTAACGCTGAACACCTGAATCTTTGCACAGCTTGGGACACTCAGGACTTGTGGGCTGGAATGGGAAGGTGTTGGGCATGTGCTCTAATGAAAAGGCACTGATCTCCCAGCCAATGTCTCTAAGTCTTAGGGCAGGCGTCCTCAAACTTTTTAAACAGGGAGCCAATTCACTGTACCTCAGACCGTTGGAGGGCTGGACTATAGTTAAAAAAAAAAAAAAAAACAACTATGAATAAAGTCCTATGCACACTGCACATATCTTATTTTGAAATAAAAAACAAAACGGGAACAAATACAATTCACACCGCTTCATGTGGCCCGCGGGCCACAGTTTGAGGACTCCTGTCTTAGGGGATGCTGGCACATGATTCCAACATGCAAACCACAAAGGTTCAAATCACCATCGTTCTCCCACTGCAGATGTGAAGCCAGCTCCGGGGGCTAACAAGAGCTACTAAGACAGATGGATGGCCCCCTGGGAGTGCGGTGCCAGACAATCTTGGCCCACCAGAACTGAAAGAGAACTTTGAGATCATCTACTTAACCACGTCTCATAGTGAATTTTATGCAATAGTATTTCACAGCTGTCAGAAGATAAAAAAGAATGCTGTGATCTGATAAATTTTGTGAATGCTGGGCTAAACAAATGTGAACATATTTATTTCCTGGAGGATTTTCAGTATCTTAACACTGCAAGTATGTACTGTGAATCTCCGAAGGAGAGACATAGTAATTTGAACTGCCAATATTTTTTGACCATGTAAGCTTTTGAAATTTCGTACATTCTATTTAGGGAGCCAATATTTAGGTCTCGATGAAATAGCATTTTGTAGAGCATTGTAGGGGGAATTAGTATAGGAAATACTACTCTGGTCTCATTCTCTCACTTGAGCTATGCAGAAATTTATGCCCCTACAGGTTAAGCACCTCAACAAAACCTCTGAAGTCTAGAATCTTTGGTGTTTGGCCCAACAATGATGCATAATCATCAGCAAAAGCAGGACCCAAGGCCACGGCCCTGAATCTCCTCAGCAAATGCTCCTGCATAGGGATTCTCAAAGTACCTGAGTGCACCTGGACCTCTCAGCAGATTCTATTTGCTCTGAGAAGACCTGCCTACCTAGAAGAACTGAAGTCAATGGCAACATCATGCTGTTTTGTTTTTAGTTGAGAAAGATACGCTATTCCTGAGACATCTTTGAGCCCTGTAGTGCCAAATTTGAGGGGGACATGAAAATAACTGGATTTGGGGGGTTGAAAATTCAGTTATTTACTCCACAAGTAATTACTTTCTGCAAATATAGCAGTGAACAAGGTGGAGAAAAGTTTCAATTTAAGTGAGAAGAGACTGACACTAAATGTTAAAAGTAAATAAATTAATAGTATCAGACAGTGCATATTACACTTTCACAAACATGAAACACATTAATGAGATAGAAATGTTATGGTGAGATGGGAGATTTCTTTAGCTTTCTAGGGCAGTTAGTAAAGTCTGCTCAACCCAGATGATGTTTAAACTGAAATCTGAATGAGAACCATTCCTGAGAAACCTGGAAAACGAGAGATCCCATCAGAGGAAAATGCGTACCTGGCCTGCTAGTGGAGATATACTTGGCACGAATCAGAGACTTAAAGGTGCTGGAGCATCAGGACCAAAAGGGAGCTAGAGAGATGAGAGTTGATGCCAGATTTCTGGGCTACAGCCCCAGAGATTTTGATCTAGTAGGTGTGGGATGGATTTAAGGATTTTTATTTCAAACAAAAACAGGTGTTTTTTACTTAGGAGGTCCACAAACATGTTTAAGAAAATTCTGCACTAATCCTTTGGACACACACTGGACTCAAAACCAAAAACTAGAAGCATTACCTGAGCAGAGCAGGACCAGTGCTATCTACTTCAGCCCATATTCCAGACCAACTGTGTAAGAATTCAAAAACTGATTGGGAAACTGAAGGGACAGGCACCCTGGAGTCAGGCTACTTCAGGCACATGCCCCTTGACATGAGGTTGACTAGGACACGCCAATTGACAATGCATCCTGATGTGTCCAAATAAGACCGAGTGACGTGCTGCCCTTCACAGGGGAAGGTGAAATGAAAGAAAATTGACAACTTTTATGAGAAACATGCTAAGGAACTTATCCAAAATAATAAAAAGGGGAAATTGATAACCTGTATTTTTAAATTTAATTATTATGTACTTACTTATTTTCCTTTGAGAAAAAAGCATAATACAAAACAAAAATGTTTTATAAGGAAAAATATAGAACTGTCTCCATCCTAACTCTATCCATTATGTTTAGATGATGATCCACATTCTACTCACTGGTCTACTGACAAACACCTTTCGTGAGGTTGGGTGCCTGGGGTTTGGGGTTGTGCCACACTGCCATGCTACACAGAAAAGGTCATCAGACAAACAGGATGTAACACAGAATCCTACATTGGGCCCTATGCATTTTAAAGAAAACTAAAATCAAAACTTAATTTAAAAAGACAGTCTGATCACTTATAAGGCACTTAAAACTTTCCCAGTACATGTCAGCACTGTCTTCACTGAAACTTAGAACAACAACAGAGATGAAAACTCCATCAGCCTTCCCAATGTGGCAGCAATCTGACTCAGAAATTCATACAGGTGCCTGTGGCTGTGACCATCAACCAATTCATTCACTGCTTTTCATTCCTAAACTTTCCTATTCTCTAGAGTGATCAATAACCCTTCACCTTGTAAGTCTGACTGCCCTCTTCCCAAATTCGCTGTGTCTGTGACACCCTCTGACTCTGTACCCGTGGACTCTCTGTTTCCATGGACTAAGCATTACTGATTTGTGATTGAATTAGAGTGACATAGACTAGTGCAGCTAGCTTTTTTCTCCTAAAAATATTGGTATTTTTTTAACATCCTTATTCTTTCTTTCTCTCAAAAAAGCTATACACAGAATAGTTAAAAATATAAATTCTCCAATTTCTTCTTTGTTGTCCTTATTTTAAGATAAAGGTCCTTGGCACAATTCTCGGCAGAATTATCTATTTTCTTTTTATCCTCTCAAACCACAATGATTCTTATGGTTAAAATTCTTGTTAATTAAAATTCTTGTTATTAAAATTTGTACAACAGTAAAGAATGCTACACATATGAGCTCAGAAGAGATCTTATAGTGAGAACTTTGTTCTTGCCCTAGTTATTTCATCTTGTGTTCATAAGACCACACAGAATCTCATTTGATGCTTTAGAATCTTAGTTTTCTCATCAATTAAGGATTCTTAAATTAATGTTTCTCTTCCTCACACATTTGAGATGAATAGCAAAACATATTTTTTCAAATGTGAGAGTGAGTGCATTCCAAAAATCACAAATATGGTATAAAATATAAGCTATTAAAATCATTTTACTTGAGGCAAAAAGAAACCTGCATGGCAGTTGATCCCTATAATATGACACTAATATGTGTATGATGCATCAAGAAACAATCATTACTCAAAGAGAAAATGAATATGGTAAAATGCCTTTTAAAATTGTGAAGTGCTCTATAAATATGCATGTTATTGTCAGAATATGATTATATGTAAAATAATATGCTTGGTACCATAATAAATAAAAATAATTATAGAATGCCAAAAGTAGACAGCAGCATACAGATGTAAGGTTATTCTCTCTTTCTGTATATAAAAGGGCAGTCCCCCCAAAGTTAAAGTAAATAACATAGCAAAACACGGCCTTAAATAAAAATACCAGAAGCACAGGCTGTACTAATGCCATCAGACAGCAGAGGTAGCCCTGGATGGGGTAAGGTCCCAGCTTATTGTAATATGGGAACAGCTCTGTGGTGTATCAGCGATACCTTGAGTAATGACCTGAACCCATCCAGCACTTTGAGTTAGATCAAATCCATATGAAAATATGTTTTGTAAATATTCTTACTGAAGATTTTACCATTCTGTATTTTTTTCCTGCTATAAAACCATCAAAATAATATCAATTCAAAAACTTGGTGAATTTGCAAGAGGATGGAAAAATTAGATGAAACAAAATAATTAAAATAAACTAAACAAAAATCAGTTAATTCTTACTTGACTGCTAATATAATTTAGTGAATAAACTCCATTAAGCACACAATTAACTATTCCATGTTTAATTTTCACACACTGTCACTGACAGGCCATTGCTATTCTTATTCCCTGATGAGGTAACTTAGAATTTATTTATTTATTTATTTATTTATTTTTTATTAAATCATAGCTGTGTACATTGATATGATCATGGAGCATCATACACTAGCTTCACAAGTTACCAATAAGATGGTTAGAATGGTGGAGTTTAAATTCAAATCAGGTTTTATGTGAATTCAATGCCCATAGCCTCAGCCACTAATATATTTTGAAATATAGCTACGAGTCAAGATTTGATATAACTTTATTTAACAACATTTTATGTAGAATTGTATTTAATAAAAATAACTGAACTAAATTAATCATGAAAGCCCTGACTATGAAAAATACACGAATAAAATTATAAATTCTTGATTTTTTCCAAAAAATAAATTCAAACAAATTGACAAGATATAATTGACATTCCTTGAAGTATAAGTGACCCAATTGTAGTACTCAAATTTTGGGAGGATTATTCATATGAATTTAAAGTAACACCCACCCTGAATAAGTAAATTAAAAGAAAGGTGCTATTTCACATATATCAAATTAATAAAAATTAATTATGATACTGGCAAAGATGAGATGAGGCTGAAGCACACACCGTGGCCTTATACAGCCTTTTGTGTCAACATCCACATGAAAGTCTTCACCTTTTGATCTGGTGATCCCAGGTGTTGGTCTGTCTCCTAAGGAAACAATGCAACAAGAAGGAAGAAGATATTCCCAGAGATATTCGTTACACTCTCATAATGAAGCAAACAGAAATGAACTAAATGTCCAAGAAAGGTGAATTATAATACACCAACCCAGTGACATTTTGTGTAGTTATTAAAAATGGTAAATATAAAGACTATCTGATTTTATGATATAATGAAAAATGAAATAAGATACACTTTGTTTAAATAACAGAATGCATAAATGAAAGCCATAAATAACATGAAGGAAACTTAAGACTATATATTAGGATAATGTTACTTTTGTTCAATAAATTCCTTTATTACTTTTTGTTTAATGGGTAACATTTTAAATGAGGGATTTATATGCTAGTGCTATGAAATAATTTTTGAATCATTTCCAGTGGCTTAAATTTGGCTATGGGGCAAATGTATTTTATTCTATACATTTATTTATTTTATATATACATTTTTATACATTTTGTATCTACCTTGTAAAAACCTGTGCTCTGACTATCATCCCTTCTCATTTTTTAATTCTTTTTATTTTACATCTTTAATTTATCCCTCTCTCTTAGACCATTTCTATCTTCATTTATCATGCCCACATATTTCTCATCAAAATTGAGAATGAGAAATAGCTCAATGTAATTTTATTAAGACGCTGGTTTGGATGGGGGGCAACCCCACAACACCTCTAAATCTATGTCCTTAATGCATCATATCTCAACCCAAAACATGGAATGGAAGCCAATCTATGCTCTTGAGACAGCCTGGGAGCTGAAGAGCAATCTCAGAGGTACACACGTAGTCATTAAGGTGCCACACGGGGAATTTCACCTCAACCCACTGAAAATAGTATTTTTACATTTACAAAGAAAGGGCAGAAAAAAAGAAATGTAGGGGCTCCTACTAGCAGACATACAAGTAATCACTGAAAGGATGTGGTGAGAGAACAAAATAGGGACATACAAAGCCTGATGGTGCAGGAAGACGGTGTTTTCCTCTGACAGCGGGGGAAGAATTCCAATCCCATAGTAATCTTGAAATTCTGCACTGTGTACAGATCTGGCACATTGCTGTGTTGTAACAGAACACCCTGGGTATTAGTGCGTGGTTACATGAACACAGCTGTTGCTAATCTCACTTGGCCTTCCCTTTGCCATTTCCTCTCACTTCTTGCTCTTTACCTTATTCTCACATATTTCCTATTTAATCTAGATTTTGTCAGCTAATATTTTAATAAACTCTCATACTTAATAATCCTCTTGCCTCATACCTTGTACCTACCTTATAAAACCTGTGCTCTGAATTTCATCCCTTCCCAATTTTTATATCCTTTTTACTTTATACATTTTCAATTAACTTCTCTTGGATTATTTCTACCTTCATTTGTCACGCCCACATATTTCTCATCAAATAAAGTCACCTCACTGTATCACACTTTACCTTCAGCTATTGCTTTCTCTGTTCCTTTTTTTCCTTAGTTCTTGTTTTCCCCATTCACTCCTTAATTTACCATGACCTGATGTAATCCTCTTCCCCTCCATCCAACTTTGCCCCAGTATATTAGTGAAATAGCTAAACAACTCCTGATAATATCATCAGTGTCCTTAGTTGCTAATTAACATGGAAGTTTTTGCTCATTTTACTTGATCCTCAAGAGTATTTGATGAGGTTGACCATTCTCTTTCTTAAAAGCTCTTCTTCCCGTGGCTGCCCCATTCTTGTAATTTGCCTTCTTCTTCACTGCACTCTTGGCTCTTACTTGCAAACTATTCATCTGAACCTAACCCTTACGACCTGGACTCTTTGTGTAACTCTATCTGCCTATTCAGCATCTGTACCTGGATGTTTCACATACCTCAAAGTTCCTGTGCTCTTAAATAAACTGGAATCTTCCCTCTAAAACTGTTCTTCCTCTGTATTATTCATGTTGGTGAGTCACATCAATACGTAATTAGTTTCACAGGCTTGATCCTGAGCTCCAGTTTTATTATTCTCTGATCGCTGCTCCTCCATCCCATCATAGGTAAAGTCGAGGCCAGTACTCAGGGAAGCAGAGCTTGGAGAGACATGGCCCTTCCTGGCCTTGTCTGATCAGGATTTGCATGAAGCCACACTGATGCCACCCATTAGTATTACCAGAGTCAATAAGAACTATTTATTTATTACCAGCAAGAAAATAGCATCATGACCTATTATCCCTTCCTTAGTCTTTCATAAATCACTGATATTTTCTCTTCCCTTGGTGTCAAGTCAGTTTTCCTCTAGTTTTCCTCCTATTTCATTGCCTCTTCTTCTTGTTCTATCAGTGTGTTCATTTTCCTTCAAGCCACAAAATGTTGGCCTTCCTCTAAGATTTTTCCTTGGTTCTCTTTTCTCAGTTGACATTTTCTCTCTACGTGATCCCTTTGATCCCATCCATGCTCAGAGATTCAATCAGCATCCAGTTCCAACTGGCTTATATAATTGTATCAGTAGGTCATCCCACTCTTCTGATTCCAAATTTGTTTACCTACTGCCTACTTACGTCTCTTCCTGGGTATCTGAAAGACATCTCAAATATGGCCAAAATCAAATGCATGATTTCCCTTCCCTCATTTTCCCAGACTCTAGACTCTGTGTATTGTTCCCTATTTCAATAAATAAAATCACCAGACTTCCAGGAGCACCGATCAGATAGTTAAAGTCATCCTTGACTCTTCCATCTTCTAATATAAAAAATTTATATTCCTTCTTAAAACCTTCAGTGGCTACCTATTTCTTTTAGGATTAAGAAATGTCATACCGTGTCAGACATGATGCTGCATGACATGCAATGCCTGCCCACCTTGTTGGATCAGATGAGGCCCCCTTCACTCTTTGCATTCTGGTTACAATATCACATTTGCATCTTTCCTGTCCTTTGCTATGATCCCTCCCATCACAGGGTCTTTTCAGATGCTCTTCCTTCCTTTCCCCACTTTGTCATAGACTTTCTTCTTCTATTTGCCTAATTACTATTTGGTCATTCTTCAGATATCAAATGAAATGTTATTTTCTCAGAGAAATCCTTTCCAACCTACTTAGCAATGTCAAATAGGTTAAATAGATGGAATTATCACAAGTCTGTGCAGCATGAATATTACTGACTGTGCTTCTACTGTAGAATTTGCCACAGTCACAGTGATTATATGTGTGTGTGTGGGTCTCCTCTACCTTGCAACTCTGGAAACTCGTTTATAAAAGGTCTTTGATATATTTATTCACTACTGTATCTGCCATCCCTAACACAGTACTTGGAAAATGGAAGCCATTCAGTTCACATTTGTTCACTGAAAGAATGAATGCAGCAGGAATGAGTGAGTAGGCCTCTTTTGTGGATTGCTAAAAAAAATGAGTTTACAACATGGTATCTGAACCTAGACACAAGTCAGTGAGGAAACAATATGGACCCTGAATATATTGTCATGTGGCTAAAGAAGTATCAAATTATTAAGAGGAAAAGTATCTCTTGGGAAAGACGGATAGAACTGCCAATGTTCACCTGAGAAATGACAGTTAAGGAAAATGAAAGGTCATAGTTTCCTTAAGGGCACACTTCATGAAAAACAAATAAGCACTGGCTTGTAGAATCATGCTCTTCCATACCGTCTGGTAAAACTAACTGAAATGAAGAAAATTAGAGAAAGCACCTCACAAGAAGAATCATGCTGCTTAGTAGTGGTAAATCAGCAGAATAGCTAGAATTGATAAACTTCTTTTTTTCTTTTTTCTTATTTTTTTTTTTTTTTTTTTTTTTTTTTTCAGTTTTTGGCCAGGGCTGGGTTTAAACCCACCAACTCCAGCATATGGGGCCTGTGCCCTACTCCTTTGAGCCACAGGCAATGCCCCATAGAATTCATAAATTTTTATAATAGAAAAAATTCAGACTGAGGACCAGAAAACCTAGATTCCAGTCCCAGCTCTGTGATGACCTCATAGCTTAATTGGTCCAATCACTAAAACATGTGGATCACATCTTTTTCATCAGTACATTGTAACAGCATTAAAATTCTGATTCTATTACACTATGAGTTTTCTGTGCAAACAGATGGTTAGCTACCCAAAGAAAGGTACCATATCTTACTCCTTGCTATGCTCCCCAGGATCTCCTGTGAAACCTTGTATCCATCTATCCAGTGGTTCTCAAACTTCCTAATGCTGCAGTGGATTTTCATTGTTAGAAAGGAGTCGCAACCCACAGGTTGAGAACCACTGATATGATCTGTGTCATTAAGCCTGTTGAATTCTTCATCCTATAGCAAACTCTTAAGAAAAGTCTTGGGATTTGGAGCAGAGACAAGATGGCTGACTGAAGCCAGCTTTCCACAGAGGCTCCCATCCAGAAGGAGAGTTGAAGGACAGAAATTTAGCAAGTAACCTGGTGGATTTGAGCTGCACCAAGAGAGAAGGTTGAAGAACGCACATCAACCCCACTAAGATAAGCCGTGACCCCAAGGATACAAACAAAAGGTACAAAATCCATCACCAAGTGAACAGGAGTCCCCTCCCCCATGAGAACGGCTCGGAGTGCCCCACAAAAAAATGAGCAGAGTTCAAAAGTCCTCCCATTACACTCCATAGGAGAGACCCTCTAAAAACTGAACCTACCTCCCCTACTAGGGTGCCACGGTGTTCTCCTGCCAGGCATAAAACTGTATAAAACTGTATATATTCTCTACCTGTAATTCTGAGCTCCCAGCACTCCCCTCCACTCTCACTCTGAGTTCTGGAGGCCTGCCCCCTAGGAGTCCAGATTCTTGGGTGATTTCTCGAGGGGTGTGGACAGGGCCTACAATGCAACTAGTCAGTGCTGATTCTGCGGCACAGGAGTGAGGAGAGGACTGCCGGCTGAGAGGGAACCACACCAGAAAGGCGTTGCCCCGAAGAACAGAGCAACAGCCGTTTTTGTCAACAATAGGATTCACCCCTAGATATTCCGAAGCCACACACCCTATCTCCCTGGGCAACCAGAGGAGACCGGGCATCTTCTCAGGTGGCAACCACCGTGAAACAGATCTGGGAATGAAATGCAGGCCCCAAGAGTAAAGGGTTTGCCTGAGGCAGTACCAGCCTGGGCGGAATGCAGGGACCAGAAAACACACACACAGAGATGGGAAAATCCCAGGGTGGGGCTGACCCAGAGGACTGCTATACTGAGCCTAAGATACACCTAGCCCTCAGGGAATCGTCAGCCTATAGACAAAGGAAGGCAGGAGGCTAGAACTGACAGCTAACTGTGCTGGGAATACAAACCTACAGGAGTAAAAATAGGGCCTGAGGTGCAGGTTCTGGGAACTCAAAACAGCTTCTCTTCTGCAGGATAATTTAGCAGGGACAGAAACAAATTCCTGCAAAGTTGTTCTGTTCTGTCAGTAACATCAAACAGGGGCAGGGCTGGCACTGAGTGAATAAACCGCAACCTCCATCAAGTGCCCAAGGTTGTCAGGTCTCACCTTCCCCTGCTGGATAGAGGCAGAGAGCAATGGCCTGGTTGAGGAGATATAGATTTCCTTGTGATTCAGGCAGGTACAAAGCCCTAGAGTATCTGCTCATTGAAGGCAACTGGGTCACAGCCCTGAAGGGCTATCAGTGAATGGGTGTGACAGAGATGCAAGGTAGGGAAGGAGGCATCAACCTTCCCAGACTAATCTATTTGCTGGGTGGATACCCCTGACTTCATGGAGCATCGGAGAAAGTCATATTTGAGTTGTCACTAGACCCCTGTGATCCAGTTGCCAGAGACCTTTTAAACTCTCCCACCTGAGACAGGTGCTGACTGAGACAATTGATTTGGACCTTTTGAACTGAGCCAATCACCTGAGGACTATCCAAGTGGTGCCCTGGGTGTATGGTTGTAGAAAGGTTTGATTTTCCTTTTCCATTGTTGCCTGTGGGGGATGGAGTGATTTAATTGCTGGTATTTCTCCACAGCTAAGACTTCAACCCAGAGTAACTGTTTCACTAGGTTTGGATAGAGACCAGCTGAAAATAATACAGAACCACTTAGCCCCAAAACACCAAATAGGGCCCCAGTTTCAAAGGCTGTAGCACTGTATGGGTCCTCGACAAAGCTACAGGGGAAAAGTCAAATGGTGTAAAACAATCATTGGGCAGAATCAGTGGAAAAATTCTGGTAAAATAAATAACCAGAATAAATTAACCCTCCCAAGGAAACATATGGCAGATGTAACTGAAGATCCCATTCATAAACAGCTGGCCAAGATGTCAGAAATCGAATTCAGAATTTGGATTGCAAACAAGATTAATACAATGGAAGAAAATTTGGAATTAGAAATTTGAGGAGCAACTCAAAATTCAGAATTAGAAATTCGAGGAGAAATTCAAAAGTTGTCTCAAGAATTTAACGAATTTAAAGACAGAACCACCAAAGATTTTTATGCACTGAAGCAAGAATTTGCAACCCTCAATGATCTGATAAATACAGTAGAATCCCTCAGTAACAGAGTGGAGCACACAGAAGAAAGGATTTCTGACATTGAAGAGAAAGCCTTTGAACACTCCCAAACTCTCAAAGAGGAAGAGAAAAGGAGAGCAAAATCAGATCATTCTCTCAGAGAGCTCTGGGATAATTCAAACAAGGCTAGTATCCACCTCATTGGAATCCCTGAAAGTGATGAAGTGTCATTGCAAGGCAGAGGCCCTTCTCCATGAAATTATGAAAGAGAAATTTCCAGACATGCCAAGAGATTCTGAAATTCAGATAGCAGACAGTTTCAGAACCCCAGCATGACTCAACACGAATAAGACATCCCCCAGGCATATAATAATTAACTTCACTAAAGTTAATACAAAGGAGAAAATTCTAAAAGCAGACAGACATAAAAATCCATTACCTACAAAGGGAAGAATATTAGAATGACTACAGATCTCTCTGCTGAAACTTTTCAAGCCAGAAGAGGGTGATCATCAACTTTTAATCTCCTAAAGCAAAATAAATTTCAACCCCGGAACCTTTATCCAGCTAAACTGAGTTTCATTTATGATGGAGAAATTAAATACTTTAATGATATTCATATGTTGAAGATGTTTGCCATAACCAAACCAGCTCTTCAGGATATTCTCAGACCTGTGCTCCATCATGACCAACCCAATCCTCTACCACAAAAGTAAACTCACTCAGAAACTTTTGATCAAACTCCAACTTGCACAGTGGTGAAAGGATTAAAAATGTCAACTGGACTTTCGAAAAACTTGACACTCAAAATTCTACCAGACTTATCAATATTCTCCATTAATGTCAAGGGCTTATACTGTCCTCTACAGAGGCACAGGTTAGCTGACTAGATACAAAAACTCAGGCCAGATATTGCTGCATACAAGAGTCACATCTTACCTAAAAGATAAATATAGACTCTGGGTGAAAGGATGATTGTCCATATTTCAAGCAAATGATAATCAGAAAAAAATCAGTTGTTACAATTCTATTTGCAGATACAATAGGCTTTAAACCAACAAAAGTATGGAAGGATAAGAATGGTCACTTCATATTCGTTAAGAGTAATACTCAATATGATGGTATTTCAGTTATTAATATTTATGCACCCAACCAGAATGCACCTCAATTTATAAGAGAAACTCTAACAGACATGAGCAACTTGATTTCCTCCTGGTCCATAATAGTTGGAGATTTCAACACTCCTTTGGTAGTGTTGGATAGATCCTCCAGTAAGAAGCTGAGCAAAGAAATTTTAGATTTAAACCTAACCATCCAACATTTGGATTTAGCAGACATCACCAGAACATTTCATACCAATAAAACTGAATACACATACCTCTCATCAGCCCACGGAACACACTCCAAAATCGATCACATCTTAGGTCACAAGTCTAACTTTAGTAAATTTAAAGGAATATAAATTATTCCTTGTATTTTCTCAGACCACTGCATAATAAAAGTAGAACTCAGTAACAACAGGAATCTGCATACTCATACAAAAACATGGAAGTTAAATAACCTTATGCTGAATGATAGCTGGGTCAGAGATGAGATTAAGAAGGAAATTGCCAAATTTTGGGGAAAAAAATTGACAATGAAGACACAAATTATCAGATCCTCTGGGATACTGCCAAGGCAGTCCTAAGAGAGAAATTTATAGCACTGCAAGCCTTCCTTAAAAGAATGAAAAGAGAGGAAATTAAGAACTTAATGGGACATCTCAAGCAACTGGAAAAGGAAGAACATTCCAACCCCAAAGCCAGTAGAAGAAAAGAAATAACTGAAATTAGAGGAGAATTAAATGATATTGAAAACAGAAGAATTATACAACAGACCAATAAATCAAAAAGTTGGTTTTTTGAAAAAGTCAACAAAATAGATAAAACTTTGGCTAAACTAACCAGGAAAAAAAGAATAAAATCTCTAATTTCATCAATCAGAAATGACAAAGATGAAATAACAACAGACTCCTCAGCAATTCAAAAAAATCCTTAATGAATATTACGAGAACCTTTATTCTCAGAAATATGAAAATCTGAAGGAAATTGACCAATATCTGGAACCATGTCACCTTCTAAGACTTTGCCAGAATCAAGTGGAAATGTTGAACAGGCCCATATCAAGTTCTGAAATAGCATCAACAATACAAAACATCCCTAAAAAGAAAAGCCTGGGACCAGATGGCTTCACGTCAGAATTCTACTAAAGAGGAATTAGTACCTATATTATCCAAAATGTAGAAAAAGAAGAAAGACTACCCAATACATTCTATGAAGCAAACATCACCCTGATCCCCAAACCAGGAAAAGACACAACAAGAAAAGAACATTATAAACCAATATCACTAATGAATATTGATGCAAAAATATTCAACAAGATCCTAACAAACAGAAACCAGCAACACATCAAACAAATTATACCTCATGACCAAGTCAGTTTTATCCCAGGGTCTCAAAGCTGGTTCAATATACATAAATCTATAAGTATAATTCAGCACATAAACAAATTAAAAAACAAAGAACGTATGATTCTCTCAATTGATGCAGAAAAAGCTTTTGATAATATCCAGCATCCCTTCATGATCAGAATACTTAAGAAAACTAGTATAGAAGGGACATTTCTCAAACTAATAGAGGCCATCTACAGCAAACCCACAGCCAATATCGTGTTGAATGGAGTTAAATTGAAAGCATTTCCACTCTGATCAGGAACCAGACAAGGCTTCCCATTGTCTCACTGCTCTTTAACATTGTAATGGAAGTTTTAGCTATCGTAATTAGGGAAGAAAAAGCGATCAGGGGTATCAATATAGGGTCAGAAGAGATCAAACTTTTGCTCTTCGCAGGTGATATGATTTTATATATGAAAAACACCAGGGATTCTACTACAAAAACTCTTAGAAGTGATCAAGGAATACAGCAGCATCTCAGGTTACAAAATCAACACTCATAAATCGGTAGCCTTTATATATACCAACAATAGTCAAGCTGAAAAAACAGTCAAGGACTCTATTCCTTTCACAGTAGTACTAAAGAAGATGAAATATTTGGGAGTATACCTAACAAAGGATGTGAAAGATCTCTACAAAGAGAACTATGAAACTCCAGGAAAGAAATAGCTGAAAATGTTATCAAATGGAAAAACATACCATGCTCATGGCTGGGAAGAATCAACATTGTTAAAATGTCCATACTACCCAAAGCAATGTTCAATTTTAATGCAATCCTTATTAAAGCTCCACTGTCATACTTTAAAGATCTTCAAAAAATAATACTTAGTTTTATATGGAATCAGAAAAAAATCTCAAATAGCCAAGACATTACTCAGAAATAAAAACAAAGCAGGAGGAATCACGCTACCAGAACTCAGACTATACTATAAATCAATAGTAAAACAACATGGTACTCACACAAAAACAGGGAAGTAGATGTCTGGAACAGAATAGAGTACCAAGAGATGAATCCAGGTACTTACCGTTATTTGATCTTTGACCCCAAGCCAATTTAAAACATTCAGTGGGGAAAAGATTCCCTATTTAACAAACAGTGCTGGGTGAACTGGCTGGCAACCTGTAGAAGACTGAAACTGGACCCATACCTTTCACCATTAACTAAGATAGACTCTCACTGGATTAAAGATTTAAATTTAAGACATGAAACTATAAAAATACTAGAAGAGAGTGCAGGGAAAACCCCTGAAGAAATCGGTCTGGGCGAGTATTTTATGAGGAGGACCCCCTCCCCGGGTAATTGAAGCAGTTTCAAAAATACACCACTGGGACCTGATCAAACTAAAAAGCTTCTGCACAGCCAAGAACACAGTAAGTAAGTAAAGCAAGCAGACAGCCCTCAGATTGGAAGAAGATATTTACAGGTTATGTCTCTGACAAAGGGTTAATAACCAGAATCCACAGTGAACTCAAACGTATAAGCAAGAAAAGAACAAGTGATCCCATCGCAGGTTGGGCAAGGGACTTGAAGAGAAACTTCTCTGAAGAAGACAGGAGCACAGCCTACAGACATATGAAAAAATGCTCATCATCTCTAATCATCAGAGAAATGCAAATCAAAACTACTTTGAGATATCATCTAACGCCAGTAAGATTAGCCCATATCACAAAATCCCAAGACCAGAGATGTTGGCATGGATGTGGAGAAAAGGGAACACTTCTACACTGCTGGTTGGAATGCAAATTAATACATTCCTTTTGGAAAGATGCATGGAGAACACTTTGAGATCTAAAAAGAGATCTGCCATTCAATCCTATAATTCCTCTACTAGGCATATACCCAGAAGAGCAAAAATTACATCATATCAAAGATATTTGTACCAGAATGTTTATTGCAGCCCAATTCACAATTGCTAAGTCATGGAAAAAGCCCAAGTGCCCATTGATCCACGAATGATTAATAAATTGTGGTATATGTATACCATGGAATATTATGCAGCCTTAACGAAAGATGGAGACTTTTCCTCTTTCATATTTACATGGATGGAACTGAAACATATTCTTCTTAGTAAAGTATCTCAAGAATGGAAGAAAAAGTATCCAATGTACTCAGCCCTACTATGAAACTGATTTATGGCTTTTATATGAACGGTATAACCCCAGTTATAACCTAAGAATATGGGGAAAGGAGAGAGTGAGGGAAGGAAGGGGAAGAGTGAGGGAAAGAGGGGGGGGGATGGGCAGAGGAAGGGTGATTGGTGAGATTACACCTATGGTGCATCTTGCAAGGGTACATGTGAAACTTAGTAAATGTAGAATATAAATGTCTTAACACAATAACTAAGAAAATTCCAGGAAGGCTATGTTAACCAGTGTGATGAAAATGTGTCAAACAGTCTATAAAACCAGTGTATGGTGCCCTTGATCGCATTAATTTACACAGCTATGATTTAATTAAAAAAAAAAAAAGTCTTGGGTTGGGCAGCGCCTGTGGCTCAGTGGTAGGGAATCGGTTCCATATACCGATGGTGGTGGGTTCTAACCCAGCCCTGGCCAAAGTGCAACAACAAAAAAAATGGCCGGGCATTGTGGCAGGTACCTGTAGTCCCAGCTACTCGGGAGGCTGAGGCAAGAGAATCGCCTAAACCCAGGAGTTGGAGGTTGCTGTGAGCTGTGATATCATAGCACTCTACCGAGAGTGATAAAGTGAGACTCTGTAAAAAAAAAAAAAAAGAATAAAATAGAAAAGTCTTGGGTCAATAAATCTCTTATAAAAGTATAAGTAGTTTTCTCTGAAGTCCCCCAAACATAACCACTTACTTCTTTTAACTTGGCCAGGTATTTTACCTGTACCTTTCTATACAGGCTTTCTACATCCCCCCACCTCTAAATACATATTTCAATTCTCTACTATACTCTTAAAGATTTAGCTTTTCTCAACTGTGTTCTATTCAGAGCCTGATATAGTAAATGCTGATAAATATTTGTGAGATTAATGACTGAGTCAAAGACCAAGGACTCATTTAAGTAAAAGTGGATGTGTTTATAAAAAGTATCAATGGAGCATGAAGAGTCCTAAAATTAATGTTTCTTAAGGAATATTGAAAAATCATAAATAAGAATTCCATCTTTTAGAAATTCAATGATTACTCCACAATACCAAAATCTTTCTTTGGGGGGGGAATGAAGTAAATCTTTTCATTAAATGCTCTTCTCAAACTTTACAATTTTATCTTTCAGCTTCTCTCAATCCTAATTGTATAATAAGACTTTTATTAACTCTAATTGCTCTTTGATCAGACTTTTGATTATTTACCCTGAGGCTACATTGTAGATTTCAAGTTGTTCTTCACAGTTGTAATTACCATATGTTTTCATTAATCTAATTCTGTTAGTGGGCTGTTTACTGAGTCGTCTTTGTGTCAATCAATTATCTTGCTAGCCCATGCATCAAAGCAATTAGAATAGGGTTTAGTTCTCAAGGTGCAGTCATTAGGGTGTTTTATTACACATTTCCAGCCTATTAGAGGGTAACCAGAAAAAGACAAGTAGGAGACTTTTAAATGCAGTTTTGTCACTAATATTAAGCACAGAACTACTAAGGACTTATCTGTGTGGCCAATATTACTATCATAGTATAGGTGTTTTGGAAAATTTATCATTAAACATTTGAAAAAATGAAGACATGTAGATCTAAGTAAATGAAAAAATAATCAATGTAAATTGACATTTATTTTAAAAAGCACTGGAAACCCAGATTTCTAGTTAATGCAGAAATTGTTTCACCAGACTACAACATTAGATATGGTTTCCTATCAATATTATTCAAAGAAACATTTAATGTATTTTAAAAAATAAATCAACACAATCTCACTACTCAAAAATTGGTTATAACACATTTATTCACAACTCCTATCAAATTTGGCTAACTCTGCGTGCACTGCCCTGACGTATCATTCCTCTCCTTCCTTTGTTCCTTCCTTCCTTTTTCCTTCATTTCCTTCATGAAACAGGCCTTGAACACATATGCCTTATGGTACTGGAGACTGCAGAGAAAAGGAAATCAACAGGAGTCCTGGGCTGACAGCCGTAAGGCAGAGGACTAAAACAGTGAGAGGCAGCTTCTAGCGACACAGCAGTCACAAAGCACAGCACACGAGACTGGTCAGAACTAGCATTTCACTCCATCTTCCCATGGTCATGATAATGGGTATTTATTGGGCCCTTTCAATATGCCAAAGACCACTCTAAAGCCTGTATCAAAGCATAAAGCTTTATAAGAACTCTATGGCTTGGTTACTATGAGGATCACGTGCCCTTATTTTACTGAAGAAGAAACTGAGACACAGAGAGGTTGAATAATTTGAAAAAGCCAACAAGTGACGGAGTTGTGATTTAAACACAGAACATGTGCTTTTAAATCACTCAACTCTTACAAGGGTTCTTAGACTCTGTGGTACGGTTACCAGGGAAGTTAGTTAAAATGCAGATTGTTGGGCCCCACCCCAGGGCTTATGCCAGTAAGTCTAGTTGGGGAGTGGGAAGGTGGATTTACAGTGAGTTCATAGGAGATGTGGACACTGCTAGTCCAGGAATCACACTCTGAGAACCACTCACTGAGTGACCACATTCCAAACCCCTCTCAATCGCTTTAACCTTCCAATCTAACCATCATTTAATCACAAGGGAAGTTCTTCAATTCCTACAGAAAATAGGACCCAGCAGGACAAACTTCCCCCAATTTATTTCTGTTCTTCCATCTCCCTCTCACAACTAAATTTTTATCATTATTTCTCTTTTCTTATTTCTATGTTTATGAAAATTTTCTATTCAAGGTCAGTTTTCCTAAATATGGATTCTATCCACTCACACTCCCTCAGGACCTTAGTGAACCACATGCTTTGTATCATCGAATGCTGAATAACCTTGGCTGCTTGTACATTAAAATACAACTTCATTTTGATATTCTCCTATTTCTTTACATTTCTTCAGGAAACACATTTATTCAGGAGTCTTCCACTACCACTGGCGTAGAGACCTCAGTGGAAAATCCTAGTCACTTTAAATCACATATACTAATCATTAAATAATAAACCAGTCCTAAATAATAACCCAAACTCTGAATCTTTTAAAAATATTACCTATTTTCTTCTTCTTATTATTATTTTTAGATCCGGGGTCTCACTCAGTTACCCAGGATGAGTGTGGTGTGACATTCCTGGACTCGGGGATCCCTGCCTCAGTCTCCTCAGCTGCCAACCATGGCTGTGAGCCACCAGCCTCGCTAAGATGAGGGGCTCTGTGTGCTGCCGTGCAGGCTGACGCTTCCCTAGCTGCAGCCAGGCAGGTCTCCTCCCTGCAGCGTGGTCTTGACTTTGTTACTCCTCCCTCACCAGCAAAGGAAAGGGTGACTATTCTTACTTGCCTAATGCTGTGTCTAAGTGTTTTACATTCTCTGGTCCTGATACGTGCTTACCACAATTCTTTCTTGTGGGGATGGCATGGGCTCCTCAGCTGGGCAGTTGACATTTGACTTTCTTGGTGTGGCTAATTAAAGTTCAGTCCCCACTGGCCTCTTTATTTCACCACTGCCACAGGAAGTGCACTTGGGCAAGGATCAGGATGATCCTCAGGATGCAAGCCGCTTCTCAGTTGTAGCCGTAGGTGGTGCAGAGGTAATCCTCCCGCATCCCCAGTCGTGGCCTCAGCCTAAGGAAGTCCTTCTTTCTGGGTGTGAGCTGAGTACCAGTCCTCCTAGCTCTGGGTCTGCAAGGAACCCCTGCACTGTCTCAGTCATCTCAGTGGTCTGAAGCCTTACCGAAGGATTGCACATCACTTTTTCTCAGTGTTTGGGGGGAAATTTCTGTTTAAAATTTATTAAGAAATTGTTCACCATTTTCTTTTCTCTTTTTTTTTTTTTTTTTTTTTTTCTATTTTGAGACAGAGACTCAGACAGAGACTTTGTCACCCTTGGTAGAGTGTCGTGGCATCACAGCACACAGCAACCAAACTCTTGGGCTTAAGCGATTCTCTTGCCTGCCTCAGCCCCCCATGTAGCTGGGACTACAGGCACTGCCACAATGCCCAGCTATTTTTAGAGACTGGTCTCAAACCCATGAACATAGGCAATCCACCTGCCTCGGCCTCCTAGAGTGCTGGGATCACAGGTGTGAGCCACGGCACCTGGCCCAATCGCCATTTTCTTATGTACTTATTCTTCTTTATCAGATCTGTCCCTGTAGTGTGATAATATACTCAATTTAAATCTTTAAAAAGCCCATCCTTAACCTCTCCTTTCAGCATCAAACCTCTTTCTCGTCCTTTCAGCCAAAGATCTATACTTTGTTTTCTATTTTTTCTTATCGCAATCATTTTCAATCCAACTAAAATAATATTTTAGTCCTTTCCTTCCCTGAAGTCACCAGTAACTTCCAGCAACCTTTTTTTTTAAAAAAAATATTTCCCAACTTCATCTAACTGACTCCTCACCAACAGTCAGTATTATAAAGAATGTCTTTCCTAGAAATAGTCCTTTGACTTTTCTGACACCACATTCTCTTTGTTACCCATCTTACTCAGGGTTTCCTTTTGATTCTGCCAGACCATTCCTCAGGTATTAGAGAGTGGACCCAGGTTTTCAGCTATGACATCTTCTTTTCCAGATCCTCTTCTTGGGCAGTGTCATTATTTCACAGTCTCAACATGCAACACACCTTAACTGGTAACCTGCAGACTCATCTGGATCCCAATGGACCTCCACTTGCCATGTCAAATTTAACATTTGCTGCAAGCTCTGAGCCCACTCTTCTTCCATCTTGCCAGTGATTCTCCATCACCACTCTGCTCTTTCGCTGCCTCCAGTATTCAGTCTTCAAATTCCACTTGTTAGAGGCGGAAGTAGGAACCAGCATTGGCAGCAACAACAGTGACAATGCACTAACTGTGCACCAATATTAGATAATATAGATGAGCCACATAAGTCTTGGTGAAGCCCAGTTACAGGCAGGTCCTCCTAGTCACTCTGCTGTGCTGTATTCTTCCCATAGCTCGGGAATCCACCCTTCTCTAAATTATCAAGCTTTAATTTACTCCTTATCATTCTGGATACTGCGTGTAACCCAGCTTTCGTACTGCATGCAAAACCCTTCATCACCTGGCTCTTGCATCCCTTCTTCCTTAATCTCCTTCCATGTACCTCTCAAACCCTGGACAGCAGCTGGACTGAACCTCTTCATTTGGATCAACACTCCCTAAAATGTTGTTCCTTCTATCAAAGCCCTCTTCACCTAACAACCAAATGGCTGGGACTCAGGCCAGTGAGGCAGTTTTCCTCTGTTTTTTAGTCTTTCCCAGCATGGACTGTACTTATCACATTGTGGGAGCTCAATAAACTAGAGTACTTTTTTATTGATCTGTATTAGGGAAATGACAAACTTAATTGCTCTTACTGTTTTAGGTGACAAAATACTGTATAAGAAAAAGAGTTAAAAGTTAAATGTTAACTGTCAAAAATACAACCCTTGATATGCAATTATTTAAGACATTAACATGATAGTATATAGTTCACTTCTAAAATTATAGTAACATCATAAAAATAGGCAACAAAATGTTTTATTTTATGGTTAAGTTTTTTTTGTTTTTTTTTTTTAGGCCAAAATTTTCTCTCTATGCTTATGCTTAATGAAGCAAACTCTGAGCTCTCAAACAAATAAGAGGGCAATTTCTTGGGATGAGTCACACTCTTTTTTGGTAACAATTTTGATCCTACCCAGAGGCACTCTTCTGTCCAAAAGTGGTGAAAATTCAAATCAAGTTACCAAGTTTTCATAACAAATGTTAGTTCTGCCACAGACTTTTATCACATTTATG
The DNA here is from genome assembly GCA_963574355.1 of Loris lydekkerianus. Classification (NCBI taxonomy): domain Eukaryota; kingdom Metazoa; phylum Chordata; class Mammalia; order Primates; family Lorisidae; genus Loris; species Loris lydekkerianus. Next base: position 4,901 of record CAUYPK010035076.1, on the reverse strand, counting down.
GTTTATGAATTGCTATCAAATCAACAGCATAGAACACTGGAACTTCAGACAGTCACACAGAGTATCTCCCAAAATTACTATTACCTAATCCTAAAGCAAACTCACGTAAGTCAAGAGTATTGATATTTGAGCTACTGTCCAATAGACAGGTTTATTCTTGCTCTAGTTTTCTCTATTTTGTCAGTGTATTAATTTATAAGCTAAAGCATCTAAATTTTAGATAGGGACAAATATATTTACCAGAAGTATTCTTAGTGTTTATAAATAGGTAGTATAAAAACATTTGAAGAAATTTTTCCTTCTACAAAATGCACTGCCAATTGTATTACTTAAAAATCATTTGTAAGTGTTCGTTCATATGATAGATTTTATCTACTATTTAGTACCAGAAAATAATTTATCTCCAGATGAACTGGTATGCAGGCCTTTATAAAATAATTACTTTCACATTACATGGTATATCATCCTTGTGACTTTGACTGCAGGAAAATCAAAACATCTTATTTATTTTTAGGTCCCTTTGTCTGGCTACATTTTGATGTTGAACTTGTCCTTAAAACTTTTTCTTTTAAAAATTAAGTAGGATATAAAAATAAACAAAATAAAAAATATAAAAAATTTAGCAGTAATAAGGACATTTTTTTAAAATCTTACATATTTTTTATCTTATTCAGCTAAACATGTGGTAATGTTAAAGATGATTTTCAGTAATTGTGGGGTGTTAAAGTGGGGTGTTTATTCTATAACAATTTTCCAGAACACCTAGGACTTAATAAAGAATTTACTACATACCTTCTGGCTATGATTTTTTTTCTAGCTAACATACCTTATTATAATCTCTATGCAGTATTTTGTCAAAAGGATAAAAATTATCATTGACCCAGTTTTAGAACTACCAAAATACTCCATAATACTTTAATTGCTTGGGTACTACACACATACACATACGGTGACTATATAATTGCACACAAAAAATTCATAGCCACTGTGTGTGGGGAGGGTAGAGATAGAAAAATATATATATTTATATTCCACAATCAGTTGTTTAAAAAATTGTTTCTTTCTGAAAAGCAAAACTCCAGTAATCATATAACTTGTGAGGAGGAAAAATTTGATTAAAAATTAACTTTTTATTTAAAAGATTCATTTTTCTTTGGTGAAAAGATGCCCTTCATAGTAGCAAAACCAGATTAGGTATTGTGGACTTGAGAAATGTACAATATAGGTTACTCATGTAAATTGAAAGACTCTAAAATATTTTTAAAGAAGGTAGAATTCTCAAAATATAATTTAAAATTTTATCGCATGTTAGAAAAAAAAAAGAACGCAAGCCTAAACTACTCAACCTTTAATGGATCAAAGTAAGGTTGGAAACTCCCACAAGCTTCAGATACTCACATTTTTGTTAGATATCACTGAAACACAAGTCACCTATCATCAAAGCTTACAGGGTCCTGATTCCAGGTTGCTTAACTTCAACCTGAATGTGTTCTAATCAGCTTTGCTCTTTGGGGAATACTTCATGCTGGGACTAAGCTCTATGTGTAACTTCTCAAAAAGAAAGACTGTGTGTTTAAAGACATGATAATGAGGATGAGTTAAGACAGTATGTATTCACTGGACTTCTTAATTTATTTGTTTCTCAGTTCCATGAAAGTGGGTGTTCATGGGACTGAGAGAATAAAGCAGAAGGAAATAGGATGAAATGCTTTTCAGAAACATTGAGAACAGTAAAATGAGTGGTAAAAATGTAAGAAGACCTTACAAATAAAAATTCAGGATTACAAGAAACATATCAAAGAAAACAAGGGATAAACATTTTTGAGACACTAAATTATGTGCAAACACAAAATTTAAACAGAAGTTACTGAGTAGTCTGGGGTAACATAAGAGTGAAAAAGGCACCCGTGTGAATGGTAAAGGACAGATTTTGAAAAGACTTCATTTTTAGTGGAAATATTGTGTTCAAATCAATGCATAAAAAACCTGTGTACATCTATTTCAAAAGGAGAGCATGCCCTTATACATCTCTGTACCTTATTCCTGTATGGCAGGATGCGTGAGTCTACAAAGCACACATGGTTCTGGAGGAAGCCACATGGTTCTGACTGCTGAGGGCCAGCACGGTCCGGTCCGTTTGGGCTGTACTGTCCAGCCGTACTAAGTTATGCCACATTGCTTCAAGGCTTGCGGGTGTTCTTTTGCCTACTGTGCTCACAATCACTCCCTTCTGGCTGGTCTATCAGAAGCTCCGCTACCCTGCTGACACCCATCTCCACACACATTTAGCCCAGTGCCTCTGAATCTCAGGGAGCCTGACTTCCATGCTGATGTCCCAGAAGCCTGCTGTTGTTGACCTTGTCTCACCGTTAGATGTGAAACACAACTGGTAGCAAAGTTGATGAAACTGTTCCAGAAACTGTGTAAATATTTTCCAGCTTTCAGCCTCCAATTTGTTTACTAAGGAAATTTAAACATCCTCATCATTTAGTTCTAGATTTTTCCCTTTAAATAATTCTAAAAATTTAGTTCATGTCATAGACTATATACTTACCTTGCAAAATGCATTCTGGTTCAGCAAACCACTTCCACTTTGGGTATTTACAAGGTCTACTGCTACCAAGATTTCAATGCACTACAGTACACTATTTTAAGGGAAGATTTCATCTATTTTTATGTAATGCTCTACTCATCATTGGTCTTTTTAAATAGATTACCAAGGTCACTAATGCTGATCAAGCACAGTTTACAATTCATCAAGGCTTCTTATTGCTACATCTGCCAATACAAAGCAGATAGAGTAAGTATATAAAATGTATGTAGCTTTCAGTGACGAGCTGGGGCCTCTGAATATTCTTAAAATGACATCCAGTTCTGCATATTCTTTATGTAATGTAAACAAATGGGCAGGAGAAAAAATTCAAGTAATTCCTTACTTTATTCAATACTTTTATGTCCTTTGATGACACAGTAATACATTTCTTTTTTTTTTTTTCTTTCTTTAAATTTCAAATTAAGGGAGTACCAATGTTTTAGGTTACATGGATCACTTCTGTAATGCTTGAGTCCCAGCTAAATGTTTCGCCCAAGAGTAGTTTTTACCCCTTTCCTCCCTCCAGCTGATTTCTACTGAGTTTTACTCCCCTCTGCGCACACATGTGTTCATCAGTTAGTTCCATTTTCATAGTGAGGACATGTGATGTTTGTTTTTCTATTCTTGACACAACCCAAGTAATATTTGCTTCTGAAGCTGGTCCCTTCAAGATTGATCTTCTACTTCCCAATAACATTAGGAATCAAATCAAAACAAAAGAAAATCTCTCTTGGCATCTTTAGCTACATATCATATACTTTTTGAATTTAGGAAATATTTCTATAACAGGAATGCACTGAATTGAGTTTTGAGTGGCAGAATTGTGGCCTTCTATGTTAAGCATGGTAAGAAGAGATTTTAGGTAAGAGATCATTGGCTCTGTGGTTAGAAAGGTATGAGAAACTAAATTGTTATGAAAATATTTATTTATAATAATAATTTAAAATAATATTTATGCTGACTACCAGTTGTTGCTGTACAAAGGTAAAATCTTTTATTCTCAGAAAGAAGATGAGGTGACTATTAATGAGTTGTATCAAATTTAAGTATTTCCATAATACTAGTAAGCCTGGCTTAAAGATAAATAATTGATTAATAACATCTGCCTCCATAAATGTACAAACTCACACACATAATGTAAAAATGTGTATTTTTATATTTAAAAATCATTTTTTCTCAATGTCAGTATTTACATAATTTATATGTACTACTGCAAAAGATTATCTTGTTTTCTCTTTAGCTGTTTAACAATTCCTTAAGTGTGGCAAATGTACCTTTACTTCAGGGAAAGATAGGCATTTATGATGAATAAAAAAGAAATCTAACCTAGGAACATTTTCTCTCAACTATGGAACACTTTTTACTTTGAGATAGTAATAGATGTTCTAGGAAAAATAAAACAAAACTCCACTTTATGGTTAAACACATTTGGAAAACACGGATTCGACAATGTTATTAAGGGCTCTTTAGTGTCATGAGTATTCAGGTCTATAACTCTGTAGTGTATTTTTCAAGAAGCGATTGGGAGGCCATAGAAAAAGTCCACCACAATTAGACATAGACTTCTTTATTTGAGAAATACCTAGAGCATGTGAGACCTAAGTATTAAAACAATTAATCTCATGGAAACAAAGAACAGAATTATGATTACCAGAAGCTGGTACAGACAGATTGAATTAACAATATTTGATAGCACAACAAAGTGAGTATGGTCAACAACAAGAAATGGTAACAAACATATGAAAAAATATTCATCATCCCTATATATTAGAGAAATGCAAATCAAAACCACCCTGAGATACCATCTATCCCCAGCAAGAATGGCCCATATCACAAAATCTCAAAACTGCGATGCTGGCGTGGATGTGGAGGGAAGGGAACATTTTTACACTGCTGGTGGGACTGCAAACTAGTACAACTTTTTTGGAAGGAAGTATGGAGAAACCTCAAAGCACTCAAGCTAGACCTCCCATTTGATCCTGCAATAACATTACTGGGCATCTACCCAGAAGGAAAAAAATCCTTTTATCATAAGAACACTTGTATTAGACTGTTTATTGCAGCTCAATTTACAATCGCCAAAATGTGGAAATAGCCTAAATGCCCACCAACCCAGGAATGGATTAACAAGCTGTGGTATATCCGTTCCATTCAGCCATTAAAAAAATGGAGACTTTAGATCCTTTGTTTTAACCTGGATGGAAGTGGAAGACATTATTCTTAGTAAAGCATCACAAGAATGGAGAAGCATGAATCCTATGTACTCAATTTTGATATGAGGACAATTAATGACAATTAAGGTCACAGT